>CANXYC010190318.1:0-28246 GCA_948193065.1 Aleurites moluccanus
AGATACATGAGCCACATGTCATGTTTGTAAAAACAAAATGCAACTTGATGATGTTACTGAAGTCAACGAGACTATCGTTGTGGCTAGTGGAGATAAAGAAGTAGTGACTCACACTGGTACAGCAAACATAGGGCTCTCTTGAGGTAAAATTCTAACTCTAAAAAATGTTAAAGTAGTAACTTTTCTATGTTAACGAATTTAATTTCTATCAGTCTTTTAGATATTGCTGGCATGAACACTTTAATTTCTAATGGTAGAGTAACTTTATCTGTTAACTCTTGTTATTTTGGATGTGCCTATTTGGTAGGTGGTGTGTATAGACTGAGTTTAACAAATAAAACAGTTAGCTATGTTAGTTCAAATTTAATTGATCCAAAAATATTGCATAATCGATTAGGACATGTGAACTATAAGAAAATGGCAAAACTAGCTAAAACTCATAATATACCATTAGATATTTCGATCAGATTTAACAGATGTGAAGTGTGTACTCAAACTAAAATTACTAGAAAACATTTTCCTTCTATTTCTAGGAGTACACAACTTCTTGAACTAATACATTCTGACTTATGTGATTTTAAAAGTTTTACAACTAGAGGAGGTCGGAAGTATATGGTTACATTTATAGACGATTTTTCTAGATTTTGTCATATTTATCTGTTAAAATCTAAAGATGAAGTATTTGATAAATTTAAAATTTTCAAGAATCGTGTTGAAAATCAATTAAATTTGAAAATTAAAAGACTTAGGAGTGACAGAGGAGGAGAATACAAATTGATAGAGTTCAAGAAATTTTGTAACTCTTATGGCATAATACTTGAAACTACTGCTCCTTACTCACCTCAATCTAATGGTATAGCTGAATGTAAGAACATGACGTTAACTGAAATATTAAACTCTATGTTATTGACATCTGACATACCTTCTTGTTATTGGGGAGAAGCAACTTTGATTGCATGTCACATCCTGAATAGAGTGCCACATTCTAAAACAAATTCAATACCTTATGAATTATGGCATAAACATCCTTGTAGATATGATACTCTAAAGACTTGGGGTTATATCGCTTATGTTAGGATACCAGACCCTAGGAGACCAAAGATAGGACCTAGGACCAACACATGTGTATACCTAGGTAGCGCAGAGGATAGTGCAGCTGATCGATTTTTGGATCTATCTACCAATGTGGTTATAAAATATAGGAATGCAATATTCTCTGAGGATAAATTTCTAAAAGATCAAGGATTGATTTTACCTGGCACTGTAAAAATTAATTTAGAACCTTTAATAGAAATTGCACCTAATTCCTTTGACACTCCTCAAATTAATGAATCACTACCTTTAAGAGTATCTACAAGAGAAAGAGTTCCCAAAATGTTTGGTGAGGATTTTGTCACTTACCATTTAGAGGACGATCCATCTACTTATAAAAAAAAGTGATGAAATCTAGGGACTCCTTGTTATGGGCAGAAGCCATTAAAGATTAAATGAGTTCTCTGTTACAAAATCAAACTTGGCAACTAGTCGATTTGCTAAAAGGGACTAAGACTATAGGTTGTAAGTGAATTTTGAAGAAGAAACTAAATCCTGACGGATCAATAGTACGGTATAAAGCACGTTTAGTAGCTAAGAGATATACTCAAGTCTATGGCATAGATTATTTTGATGTATACTCACCGGCCTGTCATTTAATTACGATTAGAATTCTTCTTGCATTGGCATCTATTGAACACTATGTTATGCATCAAATGGATGTAAAGACAACTTTCCTGAATGGAGATCTAACAGAGAAAATCTACATGAACCAACCTGAAGGGTTTGTCATGAAAGATTTAGAGAATAAAGTTTGTAAATTAAACAAATCTTTATATGGTCTAAAACAAACACCTAAATTGTGGCATCAAAAATTCGATAAAGTTGTAAAGAGCTTAGGATTTAAATCTAGTTATTCTGATAAATGCCTTTACTTCCGTTTTATGTCGAATAAGGTTGCGATTATTTACTTGTATATGGATGACATATTGATACTTGGTACAAATCTTTCTACTGTAAATGAAGTAAAAGGTGAATTAACTAAAATCTTTAACATGTCAGATCTTGGTGTAGTAGACACCATTGTTGGAATGAAAGTAAGTTTTCAAGGGCAAGGTATCACCCTTAGCCAAGCTCATTATATTGAGAAACTACTTTTTAAATAGGGATACAGTGAGTGCAAAGTAGCTGAGACACCATATGATCCTACTAAAAGACTAAGCCCTAATGAAGGAGCTAGAGTGAATCAGTTGGATTACACCAAACTGATTGGTAAGTCATGTATGCAATGACTTGCACAAGACCAGACATAGCCTTTACAGTTGGCATGCTGAGTCGTTTCACTACTAATCCTAGTCAACAGCATTGGAATTCCTTAACGAGACTAATGAGATATCTTAAGGGTACCCTAAATCATGCTCTATGCTATAATGGCCATCCTCCTATCTTGGAAGGTTTTTCCGATACATCATAGTGCTCAGAATTTGGAGACAATAAATCTACTAGTGGTTATGTTTTTACACTGGGTGGAGCAGCTGTGGCATGAAAATCCAAAAAACAGACTTATATTGCTTTGTCATCTGTGGAATCAAAACTATCAGCTCTAGCTTCAGCAGGAGGAGAAGCATAATGGATAAAAGTTCTGATCCTGGATATTCCATTGACTTGTCTAAAGATTAATTCTTTAAGTCTGTTTTGTGATAATCAAGCTACAGTTTCAGTAGTGAAAAACTCACTCTTTAATGGTAAGAGGAGGCATATTAGGCTGAAACATACAATGCTGAATTATCTTATAGAACAAGGTATTATCACTTTGGTTGATGTGCGATCGAAGGATAATATTGCAGATGCACTCACAAAAGGTTTGAACAAAGATCGAATATTAAAAATTATGAGGAAAATGGGGTTAAAAGCTACATGAGACAAGTATTAACCTACATCTGTGTTATTTTGAATTTTCGAATCTTCCTTTGGTGATTAAAATAAGCACTTGATAATGTTTTGATACTTATAGTTGTTAATATATCATTCCACATTTGATGATATATCCTTTTGGGCGAATCGTCTCATTCCACATTTGATGAGATAATTTATCTCCATTTAGATGTTCTGTCCTAAGCGGTTGTATCATTCCATACTTGATGATACAGCTTAACTAGATTTGAACTTTGCAGCTATAACATTCCATATAAAAACATGAAATGATTCTTTTGAAAAAGAAACTGTTTAGGCCTTGTTCTTATAAAGAAACTTGACATTGATGCTTATTGGTTTTGACATTAATGCATACTATTATTGACATTAATATATTGTTGGTATTGATGCTTAATTGACATTAATATAT
Source organism: Aleurites moluccanus (assembly GCA_948193065.1). Lineage (NCBI taxonomy): Eukaryota > Viridiplantae > Streptophyta > Magnoliopsida > Malpighiales > Euphorbiaceae > Aleurites > Aleurites moluccanus. Next base: position 3,377 of record CANXYC010190318.1, read on the forward strand.
CATTATTTTCAGTCATTGTGGTATTGTGCTAAATTCTTTTGGATGAACTAGACACTTTAAAGAGTTATACAAATGATTGGATTCATATGAAATTCATATTTGGTAACTTACAGGAAATGACGAAAATGAAGGAGCAGAGCTAAACTAGACTTCTGATGAGGATGATCTACTTGATGAATAATTCTTATATAGCTCTGGACTGTGGGGGATTATATTTTCTTTCAGTTGAATAAATAGTTCACTTACAAGTGAAAATGTCCATTTTGATTGAGTTTAGTTAAATTCTAAAACTCTATGTTGGTATACTTATTATTCAAATATTTTTAATTTATTTGTTTCAGTTTAGTTTGTTTCTAAAATTGATAGTATGCTTAAAAAATTCATATTTTGAGTAATGAATCTTTTTTTTATATGATGATTCAATATTTTGTTTTGAACATTATATTATCTATCTATTAAAAAGTGTTATATGTAGAACATAAAAGGAGATTGTTAGATATATTAAATAACCCTAATATATTTTCTAATATAAGCCATAATAGATAATGGACATTTATAATGGGTCTAATGGACAAGAATCTATTAACTGGTTTAACCATAATGTAACTCTATACATGCTAGCTAGGGGCAACATGTTAAGTATTCTAAATTAAATATCTAGGGTGTAATGCTATCGCATATTGCTTGATCTAAAATCCTAACATTAATTCTATATAAATAAAATAGTGAATCTTGTATCATTTAATAACCTGTCTCACACTACTAAGATCTTCTCCAACGTGTTTTTTATATATTATAAATTCTTTATAATAAAAAATTAATATAAAAAAATAAGAGTTGAATAGATTCCTTATTATTTAAATTTAAAAGAGTGGGCGAATTTGACTTTCTATATCTAAAAAATCAATTTTAATCTTTATTTTAAGTTTAGCTAATAAATTTTATAATTTTCTGTACATATTATTTATTAATTTTCTCAAATATTTAATTAAAAATTTTATTAAATTTAAAAAAAGTTATATTTTTTATATTTAAAAATTAGTTAAAATATTTTTTTATGGATTAATTACGATTTCCTCTATAGAATAACCAAATATACTAACTTCCCCCTAATCTTTTAAAAATACACTAACTTCCTCTGACAAGTGTTACAATATATTACTAGATATTTTCGTTCAATTTTGCTATTAGTCAACCCTAAAATAGTCAACAAGGATAGCAAAAAGATAAAAATATCATTATCCTTTATTTTTAATTAATTACATCATATTTTTACTTTAAAAAAATATTTTTTTAGAGTTAAAAAATGCATTTTCATATTTTTTGACAAATTTGAAAATAAAAATAATTAAAAATATTTTTTGTATTATTTTTTAAAAAATAAAAATTTGAAAATAAAAAATAAAATATTTTTAATTTTTTTTTTTAAATTTGTCAAAAATATGAAAATAAATTTTTTATTTGTATTAAAAAATTTAAAAGGAAAAAATTTAATTTCTTCTTAAATTATTTTTTTAAATAAAAAATAAAAAATATTTTTTAAAAAAATATTTTTGTTTATTTTTTATTTTCAAATTTGTCAAGAAATATGAAAACAAATTTTTTAGCCCTAAAAAATATTTTTTAAAAGAAAAAAATAGAATGTAATTAGTTAAAAATAAAGAGTAAGTACATTTATATCTTTTTACTTCTCTTATTGACAATTTTATAGTTGACTAACGGTAAAATTAGACGGAATGGTGTACTAGTATAATAGAATATTCGTCAGGGGGAGTTAGTGTATTTTTGAAAGGTTTGGGGGGAGTTAATGTATTGAGTCATTCTACAGGAGGAAATAATAATTAACTCATTTTTTATTTATATAAAAAATATTTTTTGATAAAAAAAGGAGTATTTCATTCATGAAGAAGAAAAATATATCTCGAGAAAAGTAATTGAAAAAATTACAATCAATATGAATATAAAATTAGCTCTATTCCTAAGTTTCATTAACTAAGTTATTAGCTCAATAATATTCAATCCAATAATTGTAATTGACACATCGACATGAGACACATTTCACTCGAAATTGACATTAAATTGTTTGATATGTCCGATTGATGAAAACCAGATAAAAATTTTTCTTCATATTGAAAAAACAAATAAATCTCTATAAAAAATGACAATTCTAACTTCCACAAATAGAAAATATACAAACAAAATAAATATAAATATAAATAAGAAAAATTAGATCTCACATTAAAATTTTATTTAAAATAGTATCAAATAATCCAAGATAAAAATAGATATTATATTGTTTTTAAGTAGTCGACATCAAGTAAAGATAATAGTGGAGAAGGAGGAAGAACAAAAAACAATAGAGTAAAAAAGAAAAGGAGAGGGACACAGATAGGAAGGCAGGGTAAGAGGTTACATTGTTAATCTAAAAGATACTTTCTAAAATAATGATAAGAATTTCTGGTGGACAAGGCTTACTCACCATTTGTGCCAGGCCTTACAAAATTGGAAAGTCTAAGTTGTGCCAGGCCTTATACAATTGAAAAGTCGAAGCTCAATCTGGTAAAGAATTTCATCCTTATAAGAAATATATATGATTGATTGATAATATTAATGATTGATCAATTATTTATATTAAGAAGTAATCTATAAATTAATTTAGTTATATGTTAAAAATATATTATACATTCTATTATAAATAGAATTTTCATGTATAATATAATATAAACATTTAAATAAAATAAATGTAGCTATTAGACTTTTGTGTATGTAGACATTGAATATATACTTGCACTTTTTTTTATTTCAATACCTATATATGTGATATTTTAAATTTTAAATTATTATAATTATTAATTGTTTGGGAATTTTATTAAATTAAAACAAATTAAATTTTTATTCTAAGAATTTATTATATTAAATTATATTATTATTTTTATTTACTATTTAATTATTTATTTAATTAAAAATTTTGAAACAGAATATTCTTTTAATATTCTAACAAAATTTCATTAATAATAATAATAATAATAATAATAATAATAATAATAATAATAATAAAGTTAAAATTCAATAAAGCTGAATTTCATTTCAAAAAAATTGAAATAATAAAGTTGTTTGGTTAGCGGAAATAATAAAATTAGAATAGAATAAGATATTTATTTTAAAATTTGAACTGTTTGATAAATCGAAATAATAGAAATTAGAATAAAAGACCTAAAATAAAATTAAAATATTTTAGAGTTTTTATTACTAGACAACATGGAATAGCATGGAATAAAATGAACTAATAAAATTGGCGAAGGCCTCACATGACATTACTAGATCCTTGAAAACTTGGGACACAGTTTCAATCATATTTTTTTCTCATCTAAAGATGATTGGGTTGTGTTGAAATTAATGGATGAGTTTCATTTTAGACCTGGATCTATTAAATAATAAATTAATTAATAAGTTAATTAATTTAATTATTTAAATATAATAATAAATTATTATATTTAGCTTTTATCTATTTAGAATTTAAAGATGATATTATTTTAGGAGAAGAAATACTAAAAATTATAATCAGAAAATATATAAAAAAAAATTTCTATGTTCTCTCTTAAAAAAAAAGATAGAGAAAAAGTTCTATGTAGTAAGTAAAATAAATACAGAGAAAAAGTTTTTTGTATATTATTCTTCCTCCAATTTACTGTGGTGAATAAGCAAATAGACATTAGTGGCTCTTATACTGTGGCCAAGGATCCTTTCCCTTTGTGATTGGATTATAGACCGATGACACAATTCAAAAGATTAATTAACTGCGGTTCAAGAGGTAAATATTTATTTTATGTTGATTATTTGCATAATCTAACATTGGTATCAGAGCCGGAATACTTGTGTTCTGATTAAAATTAATTAAATTTATTTTAATTAATTAAAATCTATGATTTTTTGTGTTTTTATATTGTTTATGAATATGTTAGAGTTGGCATGTTTAGAGCTAAATAACTTTGTGTTATTGTTTTTCGTATCATGATTTAAATATATCATGTCATAGTACGTGTGTAGAACTTTAAATTGATGCATAAAACACTAAAATCAGATTAAAATTGAGAGAGTTATGACCTCTCAAAGTTGGGTGATCGAATCTGTGAAAAAAATTGATTTTTTGGGTTCATTCTTATCACTGTCTCACTATCCTTAACATGTTGTGATTGTCCAAACACATAGTTCGAGGCATTTATTGACCAAAAACCATACAAACGAATTTAGGGACCCCATAAACCCCACCGAACCAAGCTCGATTGCTGAAATATGCATCCACTGTGGTGCATGCGCCACGTATGGCGCTTGGGCATGCCCCACTATGTGTCACGTGCCTGAACTACTGGCTGTCGTTCAAGCCAGACGACGTGTCATTTGCAAGCTCTGCGATATTGTTTTACTTGGAAGACCTATTGTTTTGAAGAAACGTCGTGTCGTTTCGTCATAACAGAAGCTGCAGTCCCTATCACGTGAGGCGTATGTGACAATGGGAAGCGACATGTCATTTTGAGTGCGTGGGCAGTGGTTTCATGAAATGACTTGTCGTTTTGTCCAAGTAGGGAGCACTTCTTGACTCCAAATAATTTTTTGAAGTTTTTGGAAATATTAAAATAATTTTTTGATGGCCAGAACATATTTTTTAATAAAAATGATATTTTTAATTAGTTAAAAATGCTGAAAAATTTCAAAAAAAAATTTAGAAATATTTTTTTGCTTCTAAAAAAATTATGAACAATTATGAAAAATTATCTCATTTTGGGAGTAAAGAATGTATTCTTGATCAGTTTTTTATTATACAATATGTTTATAATATTACTAATTTCTATATTTTTTTTTATATGTTAAAAAAAAATAGTGAAATACATAGATCATTTTTTTATTGTACAATATCTGTATAATATTACTAATTTCTATATTTTTTTTCTGTGATATATTACAGAAAAATGGTGAAATGTATAAAGATTCCCGTGATAGCACTCAAACCTGAGCAAGAGGCGAAAATTCTAAGATTAGAGATAAAACTTGGTTGAATTAGAATGCATTCTACTAACCGAGTTGATGATATTTATACCTTAGTGGACCATATGGTATGAGTATACCGTACTTTCAAGAAATCATATGGATTAGAGGTCTGAATAATGATAAAAGTCTGATTAGAGCAATGTTGCGATCTTTCAGAGATCGTGATTTTCGTATGAGGCTTATCTTTCATTGTGGTGATGGAACTAGTTCTTATAGGACTATAATCAGATGTTTTTTGGATGTTCATGTTTGTAAAAGGGTTATGAGTTTTGTCTACCAGAATTTCAGGATCCTTCTTCGCAATGGGAGGACTGTGGCTGTCATGAGATTTTTGGTCAGGAGCAACAATTCGTTTTTTGCCAGTGAAATTGTAGTTGGAATTTGAGGATTTCATTCCAGTTATGAGAGCTACAGTGAATTAATTTTTGGATTAGGTTGTTAGGATTTATCCTTAACTTGTGTGTTTCAAAATATTTTTGTTAGTAAAAAATGTTTTTGTAGGATATTTTCCTTTCATTAGTTTTAAGAATTTATTGGTTTATGGACCAATTATTGTTATTTTTCAAATTTAGTGAAATATGCATTAGTTATGTTCGTGTTTACATTTATTAATTTATGTAATTAATTTTGATAAAACTTATGCATGACATTATTTTTGATATTTGATAAATCTAATTATAATTATTCTATTTATCTTTATGTGGAATTTGATTGGGATAATTAAACTATTATTTTGCATAAATTATTGAAATTACTATTAATTAGCATATATTATCTAGAATTTGATTGAAAATCTAGTGACCATTTGACTCTAGATTCAATGTAAATTAGTATTAATATATAATTAATTGCAAAATAATATAATATGTAGAGTTGTAGTATTAATAAAATGTGTAATAAAGTCTATTAGATTGTGTATCTAATTCATCAAAATCTAGAATGCTTCTAAGATTATAGTTGTAGATCTCAACATTAGTGAAGAACAAAGATAATTATAAAAATCTAGATTATCGAAAACAAGTCTGTGCTAAAAGAGCAAAAAGGTTGTTAAACCACTAAATGAAATTATGGATGAAAATGACCAATATGGTAACACCATCCAGCATAGGCGGGATCGTGAAATCGAAACAGCTTGGAAGGAAAAGAATCCATGATTCGCATCATATTACTTATTGTTATGGATGACGACTTGATGAATGAGTTTCATCACCATAAATATGCTATGTATATGATAGTCATTTTCTTTCAAGAACAATGTTGATGGTTTGTCTATCATAAAAATTTATTCACTCACTATTAGTTTAACACTTATAAAAAGTGTATAAAACAAAATCTGACAAGATATTTAAGAGAAATGTATCTAAGATGGTTAGTGAGTTATACGATATTGGTCATGAGTTGACTAAAGATAAAAGATCTAAGCTGTATTTCATTCTTTGCTTGTAAGTTGGGAGCTTATGAGCATGAACCTAACTAGTAATAAAAATCTTAAGAATGTTTCTTGCTATTTGTACTGCTATGCAATCAAGTGCTAAGGTGTACGTGACTAAGTCAACCTCATATGGAGCTTCAGACAATAAGAGGAAGTGAAGCAAGGACAAAGGCAAAGATAAAGCAAATGTGGTTCTAGGAAATAAAATGTCTAAGAAAAACCAATAAGAATAGTATAGATGTCCTACGAAAGGAAATATTGCGAAAGTCAAATATTTTAATTGTGGAATTAAGGGCCACTATTCATAGGATTAAAATATACCATAAAGGGTATGATCAGTTTGCAACAGAAAAATTATCCTATATGGATTATAAAGTTCGGAAGCAACAAACTATGTGATGAAGGATTGTGAGGCCTTCATAAAATTTCATTGAATACCCAATGGAGTATGATGGTTTTTTGTATGCAACACATGTGTTGTCATAAAAGGGATTGTTATCTGTAAATTAGTTTTACTTGAAGGAAAATTATACACTTATATGTTATCTTCTATGCTCCAAAAAATTAACAGATTTAGTTTTTTGTTTTTGGGTTTTTCCTAGTCTTGGTTTCTATTGGTCTATCCATAATAATTTAGAGCGATTGCATTTGGGATAAAAGTTTTAAAGGTTCTGATTATGTTTTAAATGTTTTTTCTTGTTATAGACATTGCAAGAAGTGCAATTTCACTGTTAGATTTTTCCTTGATTACAGTCTTTTACAGAATTATGAGAATGATGTGAATGATTGGCATGCTAGGTTTGGTCAAATTGACCAACAACGAACGTGTCACTTAGCTAAAATAAGTCTTTTAGCTAATTTAAATAAGTGAAATTGTCTATTTGTTAGCATTGCCTAAAAGAAAAAAACAACAAGAAAACCATTTAGAGAACTTAATCTATTCCTCCATTGAAATTTAATCTTTTTCAAACTTTAAGTAGTCAATGATTGTGAGGGCAAGACATAAAGCCTATTATTATTTCATCACCTCTATAAATAACTATACATGGTATAATCATGTTTATTTGATTGTGCATAAATCTGAAGTGTTAAGTTGCTTTAGGAATTATCTCAACTTTGATTGAAAATCAATTAGACAATAAAATCAAGGTACTTAGAACCGATAGAGGTCGTAAGTATTTTTCTGATCAGTTTACACAAATTGTGTGATAAAAAAGGAATAGAGCATCAGCTAACTATTCACCACTTTGCAATATATAGTGTTGCTAAAAGAAGAAATGTGAGTCTTCTTATAATAGTCAAGTCTGTGATGGTTTAAACAAATTTATCCATTGGGGTGATGCATTGTTACAACCATATAAGTGCTTAACCGTATACCTTCTACATCAGTTACTTCTACTCCATATGAGTTATGGACAAGTCAACAGGTAGACTTCAACATCCTAAAATTTTGGGGATGTAATACCTATGTCCATAATGCTTCTTATGGAAAATTAGACCCAAAAAGTAAGACGAGTATCTTTGTGATGTCTGAACTATCAAAAGGATATGTTATTCATAAGTGGGCTAAAGAGTGGAAATATAACTGAATTTTAGATCATAAGATATCTTGTTCTTAGAGAAAAAAAAAATCCTAAGCAAGATGATTTTAACCATGAATTCTCCTTATTAGAGATATTAGATCAAGATTCACAAGGACCACTTCATCTAAGTGGGAGGAATTTGGTGGATTAGTAGATGAACATTGGTTCAGTTCTACCAACAAGGTTATAATGAGAGTGTCCCTTGTCCAAGTGGGAGTTCAAAATATTTAGTTCTAGTGGGAGCTTAATAGATTCTGAGATTCTGGTTTAAATTACAATCCAATGAAACTTGATGAATATGTTCTTCAAGACTTTGAGTTGAGACATAGCAACTGTGATGCTAAGGATGAAATGATAAATACAATGGAATAAAATAATGGAGTTTGTGAGATCAAACCAATTTGAGTTTTTAGTAGATCTCCTGGTAGGATACAAAGTTACTGAGAATAAGTGGATTCTCAATATTAAGTATAAAGCTAATGGCAGCATTGAGAGAAACAAAGTTCGTCTCTTTGCAAAAGGGTAGATACAACAAAAAGAAATTGACTTTGAGTTGAGACATAGCAACTGTGATGCTAAGAATGAAATGATAAATACAATGGAATAAAATAATGGAGTTTGTGAGATCAAACCAATTTGAGTTTTTGGTAGATCTCCTGGTAGGATATAAAGTTATTGAGAATAAGTGGATTCTCAATATTAAGTATAAAGCTAATGGCAGCATTGAGAGAAACAAAGTTCGTCTCTTTGCAAAGGGGTAGATACAACAGAAAGAAATTGACTATGAGTAGACATTTTTCTACTGTTGTAAGTATTATCAAAATAAGGTTAATTCTAGTAATTGTGATAAATCTTGATATTGAATTACATCAAATGGATGCAAAGGCTACATTTTTCAACAAAGAATTAGATGAAAAGTAGTCTTCATTAAAGAAGACCATGAACATAAAGTTTGCAGATTGATAAGTTCAATCTATGGTCTGAAAAAGTTTTCAAATACAAGTTTGTCATTATGTCATTATAAGTTGATGACATACTAATAGATGGAATTAATAAAGAATATCTGCATAATTTCATTGATCATTGTCCAACTTTGAAAAGGAAGATATGGGTAAATCAATATTCTTGAAATTAAGATTTCAATAGATCATACAAGAGAGTTGTTATCTCTTCCTTAAGATATATACATAATAAAAGTTCTTAAATGATTTAATTATGTGTAATTGCAAACCCAAAGATACTCCTAATGCCAAGGCTGAAAGTTTGAGCTGTAAATTATGACCTAAAATTCCATAAGGAAAAAAAAATGAATGAAAAATATCCTTTATGTAAGAACGGTTGGAAGTCTAAAATATAAATAGTGTGTATGAGAACTGATATTTGCTTCAACAATGGGATGGTAAAGCAAATATCATTTCAACCTAGGTTTAGCACGTTTGAAGCATTCAAAAGAATATTAAGGTATCTTAAGTGTACTGCATATAGCTCATTGTGTTATCAAGGTGGAGAATTGTGATTCAGAAGCTATACATATGCTAATTGGGCTAGAGATGTGGATTAGAGGCAATCCATTTTTGGATTTGTTTTCTTGCTTGATTGAGATGTCATATATTGGAATAGCAAAAAACAATCGTGTATAATATTATCCATGATGAAAGTTGAATTTGAAGGATTTTTAGCTACAGTACAAAAGGTGGTTTGAATGAAGAGTTTTTGGAAGATTTAGGTACAAGGTGCTGCAAAGTGAATCAATTTTGATTAAACTGTGATAGTCAAACAACTGTAAATTACATCAAAGATCCAAAATTCATTACTAAACTAAATATACAGACACAAAACATAATTTTGTGAGAGACTATAGTTACACACAAGGAAGGTGAACCTTAAATACGTTCTATGCATGAGATGATTGTAAGTCAATATGACCGAAAATATTCCTAAAGATGTATGCTTTGGATATATATTATATATATACATATATATAATATCAAATTTTCTTTTTCTTTTTAAGTTGTAGTATAAGAATATAAATTATTTTTTTAATTTGGTGTAATATATATAATATTTATTTTTAAATGATATCAAAAAAAAAATTTCTTTTTAATTTGAAGTATAAGAATATAATTTTTTTCTTTAATTTGGTCATATATATATATATATATACATACATATACAAAGAGAGGATTTTGTCATTTAATATTCATACTTTTTAATTAGGAAAAGTTTTTATTAAGAGAAAAATTTTAGGGGTATTATAATAATTTTATTACATTCAAAGATATATAAAGTGTATTTAAGATATATATATATATATATATATATATATATATATATATATATATATATATATATATATATATATTATTAAAACTCATAAATTTTATTAATTAAAAAAGTATTAATTAATTGATAAATTAATAATTTATTAAATTAAAAAGAATATATACAATTAAATAAATATATATTTAATCAACTAAAAACTCATATTTAGGTGATTAATTAAATATAAATTAATTAAAATAAAATAAAAAATGTGTTCAATCGAATATAAACTAAATGAATTGAAGAGAGAAATATATAATAAATTGAATATGAATTAAATAAAGTAAAAATAAATAAATATAATTATCTATATTCAAAATAATTTTTAATTATATTTTAATAAAATATGTTAATTTATTTTATGTATAACGTTGATAAATTATTAATTTATAATATGAATAAAATCATTTGATTATATAACAATTTTTAAAAAAATATTATCATATTAATTTTTCAAAATTATTAATTTAATCTATTAGCGAGACCATAAAAAATTATTATATAATAAAAATTATTAATTTATCGAATACTAATTTATATTGATTATACTATATATCCTGTGAATATAATTGTATTTCAAAAATTATAAATAACATTAATAATTATTTATTTTTTATTATTTTTAAAGAGCCATAAACAAATAGAAGATTTAAAAATTAAATTTATTAATAATAAAATTTTACGAATATTACATTGGAGATATAACATTAGCAATTAGCTATAAGAAAAAATTGCAGAATATAATTATTTATTAACTAATTAGTTTTTGGAATTCATGGCTGTTGATGTACCTAACAACTAACAGTTATTGTTTTCTATTTACAAAACAAGTTGAATTAGCTATTGAAAATATAGAAGTAAAAGAACTATCAGAACTCCCAACAGCTAAACTAAACAGCCATCAAGTCTTTTAATTGAAGTCATGACAAAAGATTACATAATCAAAAGTCAACATCAACTATTAAGTTTAAGGCTAAATTGGGCTTTCAGGAGAAATTAAAGAGTGATTGAAAGAAAACCACAGCTTTCGAACCAAGACCAAGCCAGAAATTGGTAGCCAATTCGGTTTAAGTTCATATAAAACCTTGTTTTCAAATGGTTCAACCAATGAACCCAGTTAGAGAACCAACACTCAACCCATGTTTAACTTAAGACATGTTTTACATCAATAGCAAGCACGTATCATAAAGTAACAAGTAATCTTTGTTTCAGGACAATTCTTCCATAGGATTGATTGTTTCTATATTCAGAAACTAAAACTAACCTTCTATTCGGTTGAGATTTAGAAACTAACACTAACATTATATTCTTAGGTAATTTATTAGAAATCAGTATTAAGTTGCATACTCTAATCCTTTATATTCAGGTATATATCAGGTGATGTCTAAAAAGGAACTGCCTTTTTCATATTCCTAAGATAAAGGCAAGGTACAGTAAGTTAAGAAGTACTTTTTTGCCTCATCCATTTCGTAGCAGACCACTTTTCACCTGCTAGAACCTCACATCCTCCATGTAAGCTGTTAGGATCTGACTGTCCATCTAGTCCCTGAAAGAAGCAAGACAAACAATCTAAGAGCAGAAAAGCTCCTACTAAAAGAAAATTTAACATACAAGGCAAACCATCATAATGATTTCTATCAAAACTACGGAATCTTTTTTTTTTTTAATTGAGTAAACTAATTCAAAGAGAAAACACTATTATAGGATTGTATTTTAGTATAAGCTTTTCTTAAAATTAGCTCTTTCAGGCGCACACATGATCCCTTAGATATGAGAATAAAGAAAAGTTTAGAAACAAACCATGCTCCAGAAAAGCACTGCATCTCCTTTAATTGGTTTCACAGACAACCCTTTGACAAGCTTCCCACCACAGCTGCATTCACCTGAACCAGCCTGAAGTCACTCGAAGATCAAAATACAAAATTTTAAACCATGACTGTCAAGGGAAAGATGAGCAGAAAACAGTGTCTTCAGCAACTAAATACAAGAACTTTTGCGTCAAGAGTAAGTCAAGAAAAGTGAAACCGCAGTTACAAGTACTAGAATTTATCCCATCATAATCATGAAATCATGAATAATTTTTTATTTTTTTTAATGGTATTTAGAGTAGGAGTAATGCCACTTAGTATGAAATCATCAGAAGTCGATTGTACAACCACAAATGCTCACCAATTACACAAATTTGTAGGCCGCCTAATGGTCACAGGAAAAATCTAGAACCAAAAATCTTACAGGAATAGATTCTTATCAGACATCAAAGGTTACAACATGGTCTTAAGAGACAAAAGTTTATTCAATAGATGATAGTTTCTCCTTCATAACATGAAATCCCATTTCACAGATACTTTCTTCATTTTACTTCCTCATGATTAGCCATACTCCATACAATAGTATGTTTTGCTATCCGGTACAAACAATGAATGGACATGTAAAGGGTGTCTCCAGAGCACAATATTCTCCTCTTTGCAAGGGTTGGAGGAGGGCACACAACTTTCCCCCATCTTTTTGCAGAGATGTTGTTTTCACGCACGTAACCTCCTAGTCAGAAAGAAGCAACCATGATATTGCACCAAAGCTTTCCCTCAAACAATGAATGCCCATGAAATGGTCGAAAATAGCCAGTTTCATCTCACTTGAGCTCCAGTGTCCATTCAATATGTAAATATTGAGACACTTCCCTGGATTGAGGTCCGCTTTCCAGCACGGAAGCTAGTTATAATTGGAACTAAGGGCAGCTTTGTCAAGTAATTATTTATTGTACGTGGATAAAGATATATCAAATTTACCTAGATTTCCTTAATTCATTAGACTCAATGAATAGAAATACATTAATGATGTAAATAAAATCTTAATTGACTGTGGATTTAAAATACCTTAGATAACAACTAAGCCTTAATTCCAAACTAGTTGGGCAGCTACATGGATCTGTTCCTTCTATTCCGGTGAGTTCTGAATTATTTCTTTAGAAAAATTCCGCCTTTCTAGATCTTTTCTTATCACTTCTTCCCATTTTATCTTGGGTCGTCCCCTTCCTTTCTTATCCTTATCCATTTCAGGATGCTCTACTTTCCTTGCAAAAGCTTCTAGCAGTATAGGACACACATAACGAAACCATCTCAATCTTCCTTCTCTCATTTTTTTCCTAAACAGGTGCCACTCCAAACATTCCACAAATGCATTCATTTCTAATCAAGTCCAATCTCGTATGGCCTCTTCCATCTTAACATCCTCATTTCCACAAGATTCATCTTTTGTATCTCTTGTTTCTTTATTGTCCAAGTTCCAACAGTCATTTCAGTACATTATAACTAGCTGAATCACAGTTCAACAAACTCTCTTGAAATTTGCTGATATTTTGAGGTCACATGAGACTTTAGAAACATTATGTCAATTCAGGCCCCCCACTTTCATCCAATAATCAACATCGATCTTGTTTTCCTCCATCTCTTTAAACTACCACAAAAAAGAAGTAATTTCAAATAAACCACAAATTAATTCTCATCCATACTCATGAATCAAACAACGAGTAGTGATTCTAAGCAACTAAAAAAAGAAAAAATTTTATTTGTCTTGGGTTGTGTTTAGAGTGAATAGATTTAACTTGATATATGTTTCAAACTGGGGTACTAAATTCATTACATCGATCTTGACTTATTTAAGTACAAATTTGAAACACCAACTGAAAAAGTGTAATGTAAAATGTGCATTGATTTTTGGTTTAAGCATGTAAGTTCCTTTCTCCTTCATAGTCTAAAACATAATTTGAACTAAAATCTCAAATAAATTACCAGATTTCAAATTCTACCATTCAAATGCACGCTTAACTAAAAGATCACATCCAATACATCCATTTGAATCCTTCCCCCAAACAAAAATTCAAAGTTTGATGAAGTCCAATATCTCACTTCAGTCTTTTTATCCAAGTACATACACGAGCACCCACCAAGTTGCTTTGGTTAGGGAACTCATTATAAGTAGAAACACATACTAAAACCCACTGCCAGAAAAGCTGATATCATCAAATGATGAACAAGTTTAATGTATAAATACTAATATATAGCAAGTGAAGCTGGCTATCATCTGCAAAAGAGGTGCAACGAACTAATAGAACAAAAAAAAAAACTAAAGCATTAATTCTTAAACAATATTTACCATAGGAAAATATGTTTCTCCCCCCTCAACATCATCACTTAAGTACATTAGTATGGTTGCAACACGCTGACCACCTCGCTTCAAGTTAAACTATAAAGGGAAAAGAAAAGGAAATGAAAAAAGAGAGTGGGGAAATAGGAAAATTTCATATTAGGAGATTGTTAAAATTAAGACTAATAGACAGTGCTAAATATAGTAGAAGGCTATCATAATTCAAAAAGGGAAGGTTAAATGACTCACAGTATCAGAAAAGTAGTCATGATGGGGCTTGTAAAACTGATCCTTTTCGTACCTGTGCTGCAGCAGATGTTAGCTTGATTGAAATAAATTAGGTTTCCTCTTTTGTGAACAAAGCTTTGCTGGTGAGTAAGTTAGATCCCCACCTTAAGACTTGAATGAGCTCCCCATTTTCTATTGGGACTTGAGAATAGACAGATATCCTTTTTTCAATTGCCTGATTGTGCAAGGAAGAAAAAATATCTTAGGCAATAGCAAGCAACTTCAGTACAGCAACTTGCTAGTTGTCACTGAATAAAGTGAGGTTGAACCCAATTAGGAAAAACTGAGGTAAATACACTTGAATATTAAAAGCAAAGATGAGAAGGAACCATTTCACACCCATGCGTGTGTGCGCACACACAGATGCAATACAGATAAAACCTATGTTAATTCAATTTACAGTGTATTAGATGCAAGTAAACTAATTTGTAGTACTACTATTCCATATCTAGATGCTAGAAGTTTCTCTTTAGCAGGCATAAAATGCATAGGATACTTTTTCATGCTTTAACAGCAAAGCCAATCATATAAAATGCACTGCTTCAATCTTCATGTGATACAGTACGATCACGAGGCATGATACAAAACACTAAAGCTGACTAGTCATTGATCATTAAGCCCATAAATACAGGTCCCTCACAGATGGGAATATTACCAGGCCCACTTTACCTACTGGACAGAGAGGACAAACCTTTAGGAACTTGCTTCTAGAAGTAATTTGCTTGGGCAAGTGCAAAAAAATGTGACTACATTGTTACATATTATAGGAGGAAATATAGGGAAAAGAAGCCTTGACTGATTTCTCGTTAAAGAGTATAAGTAATAGTTAAATAAGCAGTTAAGGCTTAGCTGGAATTAGTTAGGATCCAGGAATCTAGGAATTATGTTAAAGAGTTATTAGGCAGTTAGGCTGTATAGCTTAACACAGAAGCCATGATCAAATAACTGACTCTTTGGAGCTGTTCAAAAGCCCAAGATCTGTCTTCTCATGTATTCATTCATGCCTATTAATAAAATTCATCTTCTCTCTCTAAAATTCTCTGTCTCTCTCAAACATTTCCGTCTCTTCTCTAGAAGCTTCTATTTCTCCTACCTTTCTTTCTGAAATTCCTAATTCTCTCAATACCTAATCTGTTAGGACTGAATCAGTCTCTAACATTTGGTATCAGAGTAGCAACATGAGCGAGATTCATTTTGAATTAACCTTCCAAGCTGTGCCAACATAACAAAGTCTGTGGTTGTAAAAAATGAAGGGGTTCGAGTGGCAGAATTGGAAGAACAGCTGAGAGCCCTTCAAGAAGCAACACTGAAGAACATGGCAGAATTCAAGGAGTTCAAAGATGAAGTCAGATTGAACAACAGTAAAAGCAATGAAATGTTTGATGAATTAAGAGGATTCATGAGAAGGTTAGCTTTAGAGAAAGGGAAAGAAACAGTTAGCAACTATGAAGTAGGGGAACTAAGGCTTAATAAAAATGTTGTCAATGGAGAAAAAGGATTACTCCCAAACCCTCCTGGAGGATGCATTGGCAGTACTAGTGGAGCTGCAACTCAGATGCAAACAGATCATTCAGATCTGAGAATTTCAACAAATTACCTTGAAGGTAACTATCTTGGAACTAAAAACCCATTTTGCCATAAGGTGAAGCTGTTAACTTTTGATGGGGAAGGACCAAGAGTATGGTTAAAGCAGTGTGTCAAATACTTTGACATTTACCAAGTTCCTGAGGAACATAGAGTAGGGTTAGCCAGTCTGTATATAATAGACAGGGCATATTCTTGGTTTCAAAATTGGAATAGGGGAGGAATTAGGTCTTGGGAAGAGTTTGAAAGGGCCTTGTGTGAAAGATTTGAAGATGAAGATGTGAATGACATTATGGAAGAGTTTATGAAACTGAGACAAGAGGGTAAAATAGAGGAATGCCTGGATAAATTTGAGGATTTAAGAATTAGGTTGGAAAGATTTATGCCTGAGTTGAGGGAAGAATATTTCTTATCCGGATTCATGGGGGGCCTAAAAGAAGAAATTAGACTAATGGTGAGGATGATGAAACCTACAAAAATCATCAAGGCAATAGAAGTAGCTAGGCTACAGGAAAGAATAGTTACCAAGAACCCTAAAAGCTACCAAACCAATTCTTGGGCTCAAAAACCTGCAAGTACCCAAAACAAAACCAATTTCTATTCAACAGCACCTTCCACTAACAAACCATCCTCCTACTTTCCATACCCACCAAAACCGCCAAACCCTATCAACATTCCAAAACCTGATAATTTTACTCAGAAAATACAACCCATTAACAACCAAACTACTGTCATCCCACCTAAGCCTACCAATTCCACTTTAAAACCGTTTCCTCCACCACCCCCACTTAACAGAAATCTATCAAGAACCTGCTATAGGTGTGGAAATAGAAACTTTCCTAGCCATCAATGTAAACCTAAGACGTTAGCAGCTCTTCCTTGTGAGGAGGAAATAGAACCACAACTAGTAGCAGACTTGGGTTGTGAGGAAGATAGGAGGGAAGAAGGTGAGATGGAGGAAGAACTAGAACTGTCAGTGCACGCTATTAAAGGTAGTCAAGGGGCAGAAACAATTAAGATTGTAGGCAAGTATCAAAACAGGCAGCTGGTCATACTAATTGACAGTGGAAGCACTAATAGCTTCATAGACCAGAGGGTTGCTAAAGAACTAAAGTTAGCCCTAATTAGGATGCCTGTAACCACAATTAAGGTTGCTGATGGAAGGAGTTTGACCTACAATCACCATTGCCAGGCCTTTAAGTGGAGAATGCAGACTCAAGAATTCTCTTTTAATCTGAGAGTTCTTGAGCTAAGCAACTTTGACATGATTTTGGGAGTTGACTGGTTAAAAGGCTTCAATCCAGACTTGTTTGACTTTGAGAACTCCAACATTTCATTTCAACTAAATGGGAAGCAACTCTTAAAGGAATTTTTCAAGGGAATACATGGAAAGGAACAAACAGAATCATGAAGAGAAAGGGCCAAGATTTCCAATCACCCTTATTCTGTATCTGCAACATAGAAACCAGTACAAACCTAGAACAACCAACTGAAATAATACCGTACACACCTAATACAGACCTGGAACTCTTATTAGAAACCTATAAATACATATTTTTAGAACCTAAAAGCCTACCACCATTTAGGAGCCACAACCATTCAATACCTCTACTACCAAACACTCAACCTGTTAATATTAGGCCCTATAGCCTATAGGTACCCTCACTTCCAAAAACAAAAAATTGAGAAATTAATCACAGAGATGCTTCAAACTTCTGTAATCTAGCCTAGTACTAGCCATTTCTCCTCACTTGTTCTATTGGTAAAAAAGAAAGATGGAAGTTGGAGGTTTAGTGTGGATTATAGGAGACTTAATGACCAACTATTAAGGACAGATTTCCAATAACCATCATAGAAGATTTATTAGATGAATTACATGGGGGCACAACTATTCTCAAAGCTGGATTTAAGGGCTGGTTACCACCAAATTAGGATGCAACTTGAAGATATCCAAAAGATAGCCTTTAGGACCCACCATGGCCACTTTGAATTCACTGTCATGCCCTTTGGGTTAACCAATACACCAGCTATTTTCCAAGCCCTTATGAACCATATTTTCCAGCCTTACCTAAGGAAGTTTATTCTGGGTTTTTTTATGATATCCTAGTCTATAACATAACTTGGAAAGACCACTTACAGCACTTAGCCATAGCCTTCCAAACCTTAAGAAACCAAACCCTATTTGCTAAACTTTCTAAATGTTCTTTTGCACAAACAGAAGTAGAATATTTGGGCCATATCATATCAGGCAGAGGGGTAGCTACTGATCCAAAGAAAATAAAAGCAATGCAAGAGTGGCCAACACCAGCAACAGTCAAAGAACTAAGGGCTTTCTTGGGATTAACAAGATACTATAGGAAGTTTATTCATCACTATGGTATTATAAGTAGACCACTTACTGATCTACTTAAGAAAGAAGCATTTTAAGTGGAATTCAGAAGCACAGCAGGCCTTCCAATATCTCAAAGACAAGATGACTCGTGCACCTGTTTTAGCTCTACCAAATTTTTCCTTACCTTTTACTATTGAGACAGATGCAAGCAACTGGGACATAGGGGCAGTGTTGCAGCAACAGGGGCATCCCATTGCATTTATCTCTCAAGCTTTTGGTGCAGAAAGTAAATCTCTGTCAATATATGAGAAGGAACTCTTGGCAATCACCTATGCAGTCACCAAATGGAGATATTACCTAGAGCAAGGTCAGTTTTTCATCAAAACAGACCATGAGAGCATCAAATACCTCCTGGAGCAGAGGTTACACACTAACCTGCAATAGAAAGGGATCTCTAAGCTACTGGGACTGGATTACAAGATTTTGTAAAGGAAGGGAAGTGAAAACAAGGTAGCAGATGCATTCTCAAGGAAAGCAGATAGTTTTCAGCACCCTGTGACACACTTCATTAACAAGGGCAGACTCAGCTCAACACACAAGGGCAGACTTAGCTCAACACTTATCCAACTATTCATTTCATTGTCAAGTAGTGCCAACTTGGATGAATAGTATCACCAGCACTAATGAGCAGGAAGACAAGGCTACTGACTTAGTTAAATAACTTGAAGTAGACAGGGAGGCACACCCAGGTTTTCAGCTCAAGAATGGGTTATTAATGTACAAGGACAGGTTGTACATTGGCACTACTACTTCTCTCAAACAGCAATTAATCCAAATCTATCACAGCAGTGCATTAGGAGGCCACTCTGGGATTCAAGTCACTTATACTAGGTTACAAAAGCACTTTTATTGGCCTGGGATGTTGAAAGAAATTAGGAAATGGATTCAGCAATGTGAAGTTTGTGCTAAATGCAAACCTGAGCATTGTGCTTCCCCTAGGTTATTACAGCCACTACCAATTCCATCTCAAGCTTGGCAACACATTTCTATGGATTTCATTGATCAGCTGCCTAGGTCAAAAGGAAAAGTCACTATTCTAGTGGTGGTATGCAGATTTACTAAGTATGCCCACTTCCAGCCTCCGTCCCATCCCTTTACAGCCTCCACAGTAGCTCAAACCTTCCTCAATGAAGTCTTTAGACTTCACGGAACACCACAAACTATTGTCTCAGATAGGGAAAAAAAAAAATTCACAAGCCTCTTTGGAAAGAACTGTTCAGTTTATTGGGTACCTCATTGGCCTATAGCACAGCCTACCACCCTCAAACTGATGGACAAATTGAGAGGGTCAATCAATGCCTTGAAGGTTACTTAAGGTGTATGACAACCTAAGGGCTGGTGTAAATGGCTTCCTTTGGCTGAGTGGTGGTACAATTCCTCCTACTATAGTATTAAAATGTCCCTTTTTGAAGCCTTGTATGGCTATACCCCACCATTTCCACCTGTTCTACCCCCCTGAAGTAGCAGCTGTTGGGGAGCTTATGCAACACAGGCAGCATGTACTGGACATCCTTAAGGAAAATTTGGCCATAGCTCAGAATAGAATGAAACAGCCACAAGACAAGCACAGGACTCAAAGAGAATTTGTAGTAGGAGATTGGGATTATTTGAAGCTGCAACCCTATAGGCAGACCTCCCTAGCTCTAAGGCACAAGCTAAAGCTGTCTGCTAGATATTATGGGCCATTCCAAATACTGGCCAGGGCTGGTAAAGCGGCTTACAAGCTCCAATTACCAACCACTACTTCTATCCATCTTGTTTTTCATGTGTCTTTCATGTGTCCTTACTTAAGAAGAAGTTGGGAGAAGCTATCACACCACTACGGGAGCTACCAACTATGGCAGAAGATTCAGTGGTAGTAGAACCAGAACAGGTCTTGCAAACAAGAACTATCACTAGAGACAACAAAGATGTTGTGCAAGGATTGATCAAATGGAAGAACCTGCCTATTGAAGACTCCACTTGGGAAGATCATTCCTTTATTCGGCACAGTTTCCTGCTTGTTCTCTTTCTTGGGGACAAGAAAGAGCTGATGGGAGGGGAATTGTTACATATTATAAGAGGAAATATAAGGAAAAGAAGCATTGACTGATTTTTAGTTAAAGAGTATAAGAAATAGTTAAATAAGCAGTTAAAGGCTTAGCTGGAATTAGTTAGGATCCGGGAATCCAGGAATTCTGTTAAGAGTTGTTAGGCAGTTAGGCTGTATAGCTTAACTCAGAAGCTATAATCAAATAATCGACTCTTTGGAAGCTATATAAAAGCCCAAGATCAGTCTTCTCATGTATTCATTCATGCCTATTAATAAAATTCATCTTCTCTCTCTAAAATTCTCTCTGTCTCTCTCTAACAATTCCTTCTCTTCTCTAGAATCTTCTATTTCTCCTACCTTTCTTCTTGAAATTCCTAACTTAATCAATACCTAATCTGTTAGGACTGAATCAGTCCCTAACATACATTCATCTAGAAGATTGACATTCCTTGGCCGAATGATAACTAATAAAAACTGATAGCCTGAGTTCTAAGTTCTAAGCATCACAAGCATGCATTCTCGGACAAAATAAAATAATTTGATGCATAAATGCATAATTGATACTCTCCCGCCATCTCTAAATTTGATTTACTTTAAGAGGAAAGAACCAGCTGTCCTCAGCTTTATTGGTCACATGTACATCAATCACAAGGTCACCATAGTAGAAACATCATCAAGGCCATAACATCTTAGCTTTATGCAACATTTATTTGAAGCATTTCACGTTGCTTTAGTTTAGTGAGTTTAGGTGCCTTGATAATCAGAACTAAAAGATAATGAGATGACAGTGGTTGAGAAACTAGTTGTGAAGCTTCATATATGCACATAAATAGTAAGCAAGCAGTAGAAAGAATATAGATAAATATAGTATCAACCCAAGGAAATGAGGAAACTAGTTATGAAGCTTCATATAAGCACATAAATAGTAAGCAAGCGATAGAAAGAATATAGCTATTATCAACCCAAGGAAATGAGGAAACATGTGAAAGCTGAAATGCAGAAAGGTTTCTTAGTGCACAAGGCCTCTAATATCACTGACTCTAAGAGGAATATATATGCAACCTTCCACTGCATTCAAGAGGAAATAAGGCTTCCCCTTGCTTTGGAAGCAGCGATATAAGCACAAGAAAGAAAAAAATAAAAAAAAATAAATAGATAAGCCTAGCATCACATCTTGGACATCACAGGCCGAAAAGAGGATGCATCAGAATCGACAGAACATGGCATCTCATGCAAAAAAAAAAACCCATGGCGAGAATTTCTCAATCAAACTTCATTACTCTAGGTATTTGTGGTCCAATAAATAAAGTGGGTATGTGGAGAATGTCTAATTGATAACCACTTGATTTGAGATGTGCCTCCAAGTTGCAGACGACGCATATATGAGAAGTTAAGAGGGAAATACTTCAGAGCTAAAAGTGATAGCAAATAAAAGAAGGCTGCTGATTTAACTTGCTAGGAAGCGAGTGAGCAACTTCCCAACACAATTCCAGAAATAACTGCAAAAGAATCACTAAATAAAACCCCAACATAAGAAATTCTGATCTAGCCTAATCAAGCTACCATTTAGGCATTATGTTAGTTTCACTCCATATGAGAACTTTGCTTTAACTTTGGTTTTGCGAACTTCCAAAAGTTCCATGATCCCCATTAAATTCTCGCATACAGACATTTTTAACCATGCATGAGCGGCCCTACAATAATATTCAGTACAGTAGCATGCATCTTGAACCAAATTAAAAAGCATTCTGAATTTTCAAGAGCAGCGCAGATACAATTTAGATTGATAAGTTAGTTACTGAAGACAATGAGAAGCAGGCACAAAAATGAACTTACCTTTACCATTGGATACTTTCTCTCTTCAGGACTCAGAAACATGCCAGAGCTTGTCCTTACATTACTTTTTATTCCCTGTAAACAGATGTGCAGCAGATTTATTATCATTTAAAGATACATTGCTGAAAGTACAAGAATCTTAACAAGAAAACACTTGTTCACATTAAAAACAAATTTGAATCAAACAACCTTCATTATTTGAGTTCCAATTCCAAAAACAATTAAAATTTAATGATACAGCAAACTGAAGAAATATTTTTGTGGCAATAACAGGCTGTCTGTCATATGAAATAAAAATAACACATCCCATCAGTATTGGATTTCCCTTGTTAGCAGAAATAAGTTTAGCTTGAATTCCTTCACCTTGCGTTCACTTAATTTTTGGCTCTGGCTGCATGTCCTAGTCCTCTTGTATGCTAATCCTCAATCATCATCTTTTCCAAATTATTTGGCTTTCCTTAGGATCAGCAGCTATGAGAGCTCCATCTTTTCATCTCCTACTACTTTCTCATTTAAGGAAGCTTTACATATTTACTGAATGCTCAGGTCAGTTCCCTTATTTATAACTTTTTTAGTTTAGTTTGTTGAGGGATGATAAAAAATAAAATAAAAGCATATTTAATATAAGTGAAAGGAAAAGATATTCTCTCCATATCTTTTTATATTCATTTTCTGTGATCTGTTCATATTTATGAAGCAAATACAGTGACAAATGATATTCAATTCATTAACAAGCACCAACTGGCCCAATTCAGGACAAGTGAAATAGAAATAAAAAATCTATAAGCAATTCATTAACATTTAAATGAAAAAAAAGGAAAAAATTATCACAAAATATGTATGAGCAAAAACAAGAACAAACAAATTATTTGGTTCTCTTTTTAGGTCTATCAGGCTTCAGAACTAGCATATGACACACAAGATGCTGTAATTGTATGTCTTTCACCACAACGGAGAAAAAAAAAAAAAAAAACAAAACTTAGACGTGACAACAGAACAATTCCATAAAAAGGCAAAGGCATGCATAAAAAGCAAACAGCAGACAGGTCCATATAATTCATATCCAACAGTAATTTCAATCTCATCATTGAATAATTCAGCCAGAGGATGCACTCTTTTTCATGCATGTACCCATCACAATTTCAAAAATAATAATTTACTTGGACAATCAAAATAAGGAAGAAATTATTTTTCTCCTCCTAATACGGAAGCAATATGTTGTTCTCATACTAGATTCCTAACATCTAGTACATTCTACATAGTTTACATACTGTTGAGAAAAAAAATGCTAGAGAGTACACAGAAGGTGAGTGGATCAACAACATAAAATAGAAGCAATCTTCCTGACCATAACTAAGAAGCTTATGATGATAAAACCGAGTATATGACATACCTAAAACAATGAACAAGTTTGTGAAGAATATTAAAACTCCAAGTTTGTGAAGAATATTAAAACTCCAAATCATTAAATCAGTGTCCTTTAAAATCAATTATGTGGGAAAATATGGATTTGTTCCAGCTGTTACCTGATATGATCTAAATTAGGTTGATTAGCTGTCAGATTTTGTTAGTTGTCTTGTAGATATTAGGAGATTTTAGAATATGTTGTAATCCCTAAAATCAAAGGATTACGATTAACAATTTTTTCCTATTTTGTTTTCTATTCTTTCCTATAAATGTAACAATGTATATTCAGACCAAAACATGAATAAAATTTAGAATTCTTCATCTCTAAATTTCACATGGTATCAGAGCCCTAGGCTCTCGTTTCTAGATTCATTTGCAGCCTTCATCACTGCATTTTTTTTTTTTTTTGGTGCTCTGGTTGTAGCAATCATTGCAACAATTTTTTCTGCATTCTTTTATGTTCTGTTTGCTGCAGATTCCTCTTTTTCAAACACATCTTCTATTCTGCCTTCTTTCTTCTCTTAACTTGTTCAAATGTTTGGAACCACTTCTTCTCAAACTTCTGTCCAATCAGAAGAAGTTACCTCTAATTAGATGACTGGGGATCTACAAAATGTTCGGGCAACCTATAAACTAAATGAGAAAAACTATCTCAAATGGTCTCAATTTGTCAAAACCTATTTGAAAGGAAAGGGTCGTCGCAGCCATCTACTTGGGACCAGACCTAAACAAGGAGAAGATAGATTTAGTGTATGGGATGAAGCTGACTCTATGATCATGTCATGGCTGTGGGATTCCATGGAGC
>CANXYC010190358.1:0-22019 GCA_948193065.1 Aleurites moluccanus
ATTGATACTATACCATTATTCCTTTATCATATATATATATTGTTGTCCTATCCTATTTTGACTTATGATGCATATAGATTCACTGAGTATCATCTATACTCACCTTTTCATTGTTTACCCATTTCAGGAGAGGAGTAGAGTGCAAAATCCTGTTATCTATCATCCGGCGATATTTGCTGACAGTCTGATGTATATTTCTGATTTTGTATTATTTTTTTGATGTTTATTATCTAGCTACTCCATGGGGTATGTATGGGTTAGCTAGGAGATGAGCATGTATATATGTTGATGATGTTATTATGAGATACTTGATGATATATGAGTTATATGATGATATTGTGGTATAATATATGACTATTATAGCTAATTGTAGAAATTTACAGAATGAATAACAGAATAACAGAATGAATGGTAATTAACAAAATGGATATTATATTGTGGTTTATAGATTGTGCATGTGATACTGGGTTCTACTAATGCCGGTAGCCATTAGCATCTCCCGTGCCCTAGGACCATCGCGATCCGGAAATGGGTCATGACAATGGTCTACTGGACAAGGTTAATTATCTAGAACCCTAGCTGGGAAGAGATTTGTCCTAGCAATAAATCCTGACCCGCTTTATGTATCTTACTGATATTCACTGCTACTGTTACTGACCCCTTAGTTTGTCACTTCCATATACAGACTTGACAGTTGATTCCATTATTGACACTACCTATTTTAATATTGTCTGTATTATACCTTATAGACATTGGTGTGCACTACCTTTTCCTTTGATACTGTTCATTATATTCTTTACTATTACCCTACCCTGCATGTATTATGTTGTATATTGAGCTCACTGAGTATTTATATACTCGCCCTGTAAAGCAGTAGATTGGTTCCCAACTTCTTCCTCGAGGAACCAGAGTTCATATTTTGTAATGTAAATATTATGATATTACTGTATTTTGTTATTTTCTAGAAATGCTCCATGGTCTATAATAACTGAAATATATTAGAATAGACTGTATGGATATTTTATCTGTGTGATGGAATATATATTATTTGTATGATATTGGATTAATATAATTTCAGTATTGATGATATATGATGATGATTGTAGTATTAGCTATAAATATGTAATTGGCTTAGTGCTACTAGTGTTCTACGGGTATTGGATGTCTTTGACTGTTCCTGCATCCTAAAACTGTCATGCCCCAAACTCGGGTCATGACACGCACCCTCCTAGTAATACCATCCATTGGTGGGAGCTCGCGTCCAAGGTCTATTGCTAGGGGCACTACCCCCTCTAATTCCTTAAAATTTTCGTAGGCTCTTTGTTCACATAATGTACTATAAGAATCAGATGAAGATTAGCCAAGCCCAAAATTGGTGATCACTAAAGAAAAATGGCAGCGAGCACTTACCCACTATTTCCTCCAAGATTGACCTTGTACCGAAGCTCTTGATGTTGTAGGTACGTTCCTTATCCATTAGGGTCACTGCAATGACCCTCTTCTCATTAGTCAATTCTGAAATATCAGGAGGTATGGTTGTGCCTAGCTTATGAAACATGAAGTAGTTATTGAAATTGAGCTTGTAACCCTCAGAAACTACTTCGTTCACCTCAAATTTGTTTGCTTGTCTATTAAAGATGGCAACCTCGCTTATCAAAGTTGACCAAGCGCCATCAATCATAGAAATTCTGAAAAAGAATTGGAAAAGGTTGCTAGTAAGAGTGATGTCCAAGGCGAAGCACAACATCTCGAACCAGTGCATGTCGCCAATGGAATTGGGGTAAAACATAGATGGGTTAAATCGAAAGTGGTTGAAATATTGGACCATGAAGTTTGAGGGAGGCCATCTTAGACCTTGTTCAAACTGATGAAGAAAGATCACAAAGGACCTTTCTTTCTTCGGTATCTCCTTTACGCTCTTGTCCCCCAGAAAGCGTAATACTCTTTCCTTAGATTTAGGAATCCTCAATGACCATAGATGAGAATGATCCAAATTATCAGAAAATTTGCTCTAGTCTCCATGAGTAGATGTGGATTGAATTATGCTCCATCTCTCTCTCAGACCTTATTGGGTGTTGACATTAAAACTGGTATTGGTTTTGGGTGCCATTGAAGAAGTTGGAAGCAAGAAAATTGAAAACATAGAAAATCGCAAGAAAGAAAGTTATAGAAAAAAGCAAATAGCTATATGAAAATTTGGAAGCGCAAAGAAGATGATGAAGGAGACTCAAAGGGGTATTTATAAGTGGTCATTTAATTTCAAAAACCCTAAAAATATGTAACGGATAGCATTGGGAAGCCTAAGGGACGCAACTATTACTTTTTCCAAGGAGGCGCGTCTGTTATAGAATAACTATTGTCATAATTGAATAAATTCAAATCCCTTGAGAAGTGGGACATTTGGACAAGTGTCCTTTCCTGAAGTTTTTGATGGACAAGTGTCCTTTCCTGAAGTTTTTGATGTCTTTTCAAAAGAGTACAACTCTTCTGATTCAGACTGGGGGGGCTCAACATAAAACTGCCTCTATAAGATAAAGATCTTACTGAAGACATGTGTCATCTTCACCAATTCAAAATAAGGCTGAAGGGCTCAACAAAAGACTCCCTCACAAGATATGGCCTTAACCAGGCAAATGGTATCCCCGCTAAATCAGACAAAGATGCAAGGCTTGCAAAAGTGGAATTTCCTCTCCTTGACTTTCCTTGCTCTTAGTCACAACAAAGTAGGGGGCTACTAATGAGGAATAATATCACTAGACACAGGATAGGGTCAAGTAAGCCCAAGATGATGGGCAGGATCAACAAGAAAATGAGAAGCCCAATCTCAAATTGGTCAAATGGTCAGAGGAAGGTCTTCTAGCCCTTGGTCTCCCTGGCTCGACATAAGGTATCCTCGCCAAAAGTCTCCATTAGTTCAAAGTCCAGAGGAGAGGTAAATATCATCACCTATCTTTCAGATCCTCGCCTATCTCCCTTGATAGCTCGCCTAAAGTAGGCGCACATGTTAAGCAGAGGCGAGTCCCAATAAGGGGCGAGGCAAGCTGTCTTCTCTCTTTTCATTTAATGCTACTGACATGACATCAGGTCATAGGGCGATACCGCTATAAAACACATCATTTGCCACTTGGCATAGCTTACATGGAGCACCGTGATACAACTGTTATAATTTGATAAATTACTACACAATCTGATAAGAGAACAATATATGCACTAATATAGCCACAGTTACCTCTTCATCCAGTGAATGGCAAAGGGACATGTGGCATCTCAGTCTCATCAGAATAGTAGTTACAACCAATATAAATAAAAATATCCCTCATTTATTACAGACAATCACTTCTATACTTATAAATATCTCTCAAATAATTCATTTAACCTATTAGAAACTTACATTTATTATCTTTAAGAGTCACTTTTGATTTAAGCGTAAGAGTGCACTCTCATATTTGTTTCCTATTTCTTGCATATCTAATATTTCAATGATAATACATCTAGCCCAAGCCCCATACTAAAGAGACTCATTAATGTTTGAGGTGCTCTAAAACTTATATAAAATAAAATTTTAAACTTCACCAGAATTTTTAATATTATCTCATATCCATTACCTATAGTGCTCACAATTTTAGATGGAAGAAGACAGTTTTTTTTTTTTTTTTTAAATAATAATAATAAAAGGCTAGATTCAAATCCTGAATGTGGGTCCAGGCCAGCTTGTGGGCATGCATTGGGCCTTACCAAGAAGTGGGTAAGCAACTGTAGAATTGACAATTGTGGGGTTAGAGGAATGTCCTTCACTTTAATGACGATAGTCAGTGAGAGAGAGAGATGCCATTGGAAGTTTCCCGCTTCAGCCGCCACAAGAAAACATCACCCGCACCCTGAAGAAAACGACGAATTGGGTCTCTGAAAAATAGTATCTTTTGAGGTTTGAGCCTCAACTTCAGTCATTTCGAAGGATTACTGTTATTTATTATCATTTATCTCATGTCTCTTAAATGGGTATTCCCTTTGGTTCAATATAAGCTCTCTAAAATTATCAATTAATGTGATAATCAAACCAGTTTGTGTTGAATGTTTGATGAAATTCACAGCTTTTGAAGTCCAGTTGGGTAGAGATTGCTGATTCTTCACTTGTTGCTTTAATCTGAGGAGATTACTGGTAATACAGATATGTTCTCTTGACTTGATTCTTTGGCTTAGTTTTGATCTTGTTGTCATCTACTGTCTCTAATGTTTAAGATTTTGTTATTTCAATTTGTGCATGTCTATGAGAGTTATTTGTGATTACTTTCTTATTTGATTTTGAAGATAAAGCTAATTCCAGATTTTTCTTTTATTTTCTACATGTATTACTTATTCACTGCATAGATATGGTATCTGTTACATTGCTGCAGTTAGTTGCTTCGGTCGACCTTTAGTAATTGATTTGTCCTTAATCTACTGTTCAATGTTCGATACACTAGCTAATATTATTTTGACCTATTGACCGAGAAGATTGGTTCATTCATTGGTGTCATTGTATCTCAATCAGTGACTTTGACATATTGCCAAACTGTTTGGATTTGATTCCTCAAAGTAATGGGCTCATGGCACCTGGAAAACTTGTAGTTAAGTTTTGGATGAACCAAGTGGATGGGGTAGAAATTCATCTTGCTGGGTTGTGGAGAACAAGCGAACAAACACACGTGGTACTAAAAGCTTATCCTTGCAATTGGAGGTAGTTAACTACTTCTATACGTTCATGAACTTCTACATTTGAGTAATTTTTTCATCTGATTAATACTCTGTCATAATTATGTTTGACTGCCATATTTTTATATGAAGTACACTATTTTATTACTTCTCAAGTGAATCTATAGGAACTGATTCCACCAGTATCATTCTTTTTTTTTTTTTTTTTTTCTCTTGAATAGGTCTGTTTGACACTTGCAATATAGTTTCAATGAAATGACAAAACACTGCAGCAGTAGAGTGAGTGAGCTGTTTGGAAATTTAGGTGGTCTTTTAAGAATATGCTTATTTCGTGTTCTATCCATGGGATCCATCCCCAATCATTTTGCCTTCATAATGGATGGAAATCGGAGGTACGCTAAGAAGCAGAACTTGCAAGAAGGGGCTGGTCATCGGGCTGGATATTTATCTCTTATATCCATACTTAAGTACTGCTATGAATTGGGAGTGAAGTACGTAACTATTTATGCCTTTAGCATTGATAATTTCAAGAGGCAGCCAGATGAGGTTAAGGACCTGATGGATCTGATGCTAGAGAAGATTGAGGAGTTGCTCAAGGAAGAAAGCATTGTGAATGATTATGGGATCAGAGTATATTTTATAGGTAATTTGAAGTTTTTGAGTGAACATGTCAGGATTGCTGCAGAAAAAGTTATGAGGGCTACTGCCAATAACACCAAGTTTACCCTTTTAATCTGCATAGCTTATACTTCACGTGATGAGATTGTACATGCTGTACAAGAATCTTGTAAAACTAAACAAGAGGAAATTCAGCCATTGAGATTTTGTAAGGCTAGTAATAGTGGCATTGATGAAGCAGAGGATAGTAACAAGATAAACAGTGTCAAGCCAAATGGTTTTCAAGAATCCCAAAAAGATGAAGCAGATGCATTTCAATCAACAAAGCCAAGTGCAACCTGCAATGGTTTGATTCGAGGAGTTGAAGGGGGTGACCATAAAAATAGCACATTCACGTATGCTGTCCAAGGATCCTACGAGGATAAATGGGATGAAGAACAAGCATTGATGGCAAATCGAACTGGCCATGGTTTTGACGAGCATGAGAAGACACAGGAAGAGCATTCAGTCAAGCTGGTAGAAATTGAAAAGTACCTGTACATGGCAGTTGCTCCTGAGCCTGACATCCTGATTCGAAGTTCTGGAGAGGCTCGTCTGAGCAACTTCCTACTTTGGCAGTCTAGCAACTGCCTGTTGTATTCTCCTGTTGCATTGTGGCCAGAAATTGGTTTATGGCACTTGGTGTGGGCGGTATTGAACTTCCAACGCAACCATTCTTATTTGGAGAAGAAAAAGAAGCAGTTGTAACAAATTTAACACTTCAGAACTTCCAGGACAGTATGTTATCTCATGTTAAATGCGGCAGTTACGTATCTTCCACTAAATTATTCTGGAATCTGGGAAGTTTAAGCATGTAATACCTTCCCTTTTACTTGTAACTCCAGAAGGGTTACATTTACAAGCATGGGCACTTTTAGTTGCAGGAATACTTGGGCATGAAGTTCAGTATTGGCCCATTAACTACTAAAATCATGACAAGCTCAATTCAATAGAAATTATACTTATCTTCATGTTACTGTGCAAAATCTTGAATTTGCAACTCATTGTATATTATGGGAAAAATATTGAATTTAAGCACTCGTACCATTTCTATGTTGAGCTTTGTAGACTGCATAATGCAGGAGTTTCAATAAAGCAGCTCATTTATTACTTGATGAATTTATATGCCTGCTGATTTCACGTTCTGAAGATTTTGCCAATCATCTCAAACACTACTGTACGTCGATCCCATTTGCATTCTTTTGACGCGTCTTCAAGTGTTGATTTTTTTTTTTTTGAGTGTTCCATGAATAAAAAATTCTGAAATACTTATAGAGATATCCCTTTCTTTTCGGGACAGCAGTGGAAAGGTAGCATACTAGGCTTAGAACTGCAACATGTATCTGCCTTGAATTTATGTTGCTCCCTAGAACAATTATGCATAGAGCTGTCCTGGTCAAAAGTTTTGATTTGCTGCATAATTTCCCACTCATAACAGTTGTATACAGAAGATATAGCAATTGCAATCACGGTTTGAAAATGAAATATTACCTATTTCTTACTTTTCACACACTTCACCATAACATTAGGATTTAGGTTTCTTTTTTAATCCTTAGATGAAGCTTCTATGCATATAAAATCAATGCCAGGTGTTTAATTAACTGGTTCAACTTCTCTGTTTAGACTTGAGACCAAATAGTCTCAAGTTATCATCTCAATTTCAAATCCCTATAGTCAATGAAGTTGTTCAGACAATACTATAAATTAACCTCTTCTTTTATGCACTTGTGCTCTGGGAAAAGACTTGCACAGCCATGTCTCGATCTCTGCGCCTCTATGCTCTTGTTTTGCTTATAGTTCTTTCACTCAAGGCCACCATAATGGAGTCAAGTCCCTCCACTTCGCTCTCTATCAACATGAAACCATCAAGAAAACTGGATATATCATAATGAATGGTGTTGCAGGAGCAAATATCAGTCAAACCACATTGCCTTTGGGGACCATATTTGCTTTCCAGGATCCCATGAAAGTTACAGCCAACTGAACTTCCAAAGTGGTAGGCATTGCAGAAGGAATGTTGATAACACCTCAAAAGACTTACCAGCATTTCTACTGCTAAGATTACCCTAAGTTTGAAACACCACAAAGGGTCAATCTCCATTGTCAGAGGCACGCATAATGTCAAGCCTGCTGATCATCCTGTCGCAGGAGGCACTGGTGACATTCTGTTTATACAGGGTTATGCAACATCCTCTCCGGTGGATCTGAACGGGCTAACCATTTTCTGCAAAATCGAATTTCACCTCGAATTTCACCTATCCAGGCCGCCATACGCATGTTCATATATCCTGAAGAGCATACTCAAATTCCAAAATAAACAACATATCGACCAAATAATGTTCACCATTATTTATTTTGCTCTATGTTTACTTCCAGCATGGAAATTGGAAAATGTATCATTACATTGAAAGCAATGCATAACAATATCATGATTGATGAACAGTCATCAACTTATTTTTCACACATCCAAACTAGTTTTCTGCACCAATAACCAGAGGTTTTTTTTTTTATCCTTTCTGCAAAATTCTGGGTTATTTCTTGGTAAAAAAAACTTTCACAAAATCTTTCAATTTAACTGCCTCAAGTTTAATACAAATGGAACAAGAGCTGAAAATTTTCAATTGCTTTAAAGATAAAACTAATATCAACTGTTATAATTAAATAAAAAGTTACAATTACTATATCAATTTTGGCCATGGTAGGTTTCATACAAAAGATTCAAGCTGTGCAAATAATTCTTGTAACCCTACCACCTAAATATTTTGACCTTGAACAAGGCAAAAAGAAATTCCAATGATACATGAAAGAATAAAATAAAAAAAATAAAAAAGGAAATTGGTTCAGGCAACTGCTTGAATGAGAATCATCAAACTTCCTGATATAATTTATAAACGTGGACTAAAAAAAAATGGAAGAATAAAAAAAAAAAATAACCACCAAGCTAAGGATTTCACAGGAGTCAAATATTTGCCAGAGCATTCTGAAGCTATAATCAATGCCGAGACTTATGCAGACGAGGCCGATTGCAGAAAACCCGTCCATTGGCCCTCACAAACGCTGCAATAGCAGCAGTAAGGCTTGCCCACATAATCGAGAAGAATAAGTATCGAATACCATTTGGAACTGCACAAGAGATGGGAAAAAGAGGATATACCAGTAAGAAAAGTTGTAGACATGGTTACAATAACCAAGCAGGGGATTAGTTCTATTGAATAAAAGTTAAAAAAAAATTAAAGATTTATGTTAACAACAAAAAGAATATAAAATTTAATGTGCACCATTTAAAAAATAGAGATTAAATCCAACAGTTATAGTTTTATAACTTACATGTAAATGAAATTCTTCTCTCTTTTTCCCTAACAGACACAAATCCTGCTTCAATTACACATTCAAGACTATACTCTACTAACCAAAGATTTCGTATCACTTTGACTTTTCTGATTTCAGAGAAAACAAGTAATATAAACATTTCTGTAATAACCTACATCCTTGAGTGTAGATTTTAACTTTAATTAAAGAAAAATTTGACGGCTTGTACCTCACCTTTTAAAGGGCAGTAAATCTAACTTCTAATAGTGTCAAAAAAATGTTTAGGGGAAAGAAATTCTTTGGTTTATGCTATTTTTATGATGACAGAGGATTAAACTAATGCAAATTCTCTCTCTTCATCTTTGGATGAGCTTTACTTTAACCTACACTAGACGCCTCAATTAAATCAGCAGAAAGGAAAAAAAATAGGGAAGCACAGAAGTGCAAATTTCAGAGAATCACTATCTCTATGTGCGTGCACCTGCCACATATGCACACTTACAGGCACAAATAAACATGTGGATGTTAATCATCTTTTGTTTTATCCCAAAGCAAGACTTGTACGCTTATTTCTTCTTCTCAATCATGATCATTCACTCCATATTATTCACTAGATGTCCTCATGCACAACGACAATGCCGCTAAGTTTATTAAAGGCAAATGCAATGTGAATAGAAACACAACATTCGCAAAGCTATCATGAAGATTCTCGAAGCAGAAAGTAACAGATTTCCAACTATATGATTTAGTAAAGTTGCCTTTTGGCATTCCAATTTCCTATTGAGCTCTCTACATTGCTACCAACCCTTTTATGTGAATCACAGCAGAAACCCTTATTTTTTTTTTTTAAGGACAGACAAACTAATAAATATTTTGTTTCATGTTAAATTGGCACTAGTTAACTCACCTTGCCGAAGTGACATCAGGGCAAAAAAGAATCCAATCAAGACAAGTGATAAAGCCAGTGGAAAAGACTGAAAAGAGAATTTCAGGTTATAGTCTGAGGTCAGTAATCTCAGCAAGGATATACATATTAAATTAAAATTAGAAATATAAGAATCACTTGCTATTCACAATCAGCTTTATGGGCTAAAAATGAGAAGGGCTCAAAACCTATTTTCGGAAAAAGCAATTAATAGCACATATCCACCATCATGGACCACGGTGAATCAAATGTTGTTATTACTTATTAGACTTAGGATATGCTCAATAATGAAAATGTACCAGCTATAATTGCCAGATGTTGTCTTGTAAACTTTACTAAAAGGATAATGAAAATCCTGAGAGATGTATAAAATATATTTTCAAAATAAATTCTTATTTAACTTATACTCACTGCTATACTCTCCAGTCCACCTGTTTGAGAAGGCGGAGTCATATTTCGGCTCACAGAAACGATATAATGTCCATGTAAGAGATCAATTGCATCCTTCACATGCATAGCAAAAATCAAAATTTATAAGTTAACTATTGAGAATGTTATAGAAGAGACAATCCTCTTCACAAACCACAATACATCTAGACCATACTTCAATGAAAGATATATATATATATATATTTAAAAAGACACTTGCAAGATATCTATGATCATGAAAATTACTGCTTTTGTAAAACAAAATAAGTAGATTACAATGCAAGCAAATAAAGTTAAAGAACACATTCTTTAGTAAGACAAGCTCATTGAAGTTTCAATCTAAGAATATTACCATCTAATGAGCAGCAAAGCTTAATTTATTTCATTATTATAGATACTCCACTGTTACTTAAATTGCAAATATGTAATTTAGATGGTTTGAAGGTCATCCACCTGTCTTGTACCATCAGAGAAGTTATTGAAGTAATAGCGAGCAAGGGCATTCCAGCCATCTTTAACAATCCCTTGGGCTGTTCGCTGGCCACATCTGCAATTCAACGGGAGTTAAAACTTGCAGTGAGCAAAGCATAAGAATATCTGTAGCAGAAAATATGGCTATCATAATTACAGCAGAGGCTTAAGCATGTGGTGAAGCTTTTTTACCAAAAGCCTCAAAACTTTGCATAATACACAGGGTGTCATAATGACAGACTTCTTGAGATTAACGATCTTAAATGATGAAAGTCATTCTTGATACTAGCAGGTCTTATTATAACTCTTCATTGAAATAAATCATATGTAGCAAAAATAAAAGGCAATAAACATTGAACTGTAAGTGCACCTCATAAGCAATACACTAGCATCACAGGCATCAGAAGGCAACAATGAAAATTATAGAAAATTCACAAAAACACCATGTGGTTCAACAGCTTTGTCATTTCACGAACTTTTTTGCATCATCACATTAATCTGAAGTTTCACTTAGTAACATTTGTTGGTCAAACTACTTGTGTTTAATAATATCCCTACAGCATAAAATAATTCATTATATGAAACCAAGTGTTTTGAAAATGAAATTTATAATTCCCTGAAAAGAAAGAAAAATGACATTTTTTGTATCCTTTAATCTTGTGCTTCTGATAATTTACAGGGGCAAATATATGGTAAAAAAATCGTTTATTATGAAATTTGTTTAAAAAAATAAGTGAATTCCAATCACCTGTATTATAACAGTAAAATCATAGTAGTAGGTTACAAATTCAATGCATAACAGCTGATACATAATATATTGGCCAATATTTAAGGATAGGTGTTGCCACAAAGAAAGTGGAAAAATTGAGGATATTCTTCAAGAACTTTAGATTGAAGACTACAACTAATTTCCATAGAATATTGAGTAATTCACCTAATTGCCCGAGCAGTTCATCTGATAAGGCTAAATTTCCATGGTGGTCAACTCTATCACCAATCAGAGTCCCTGACAACTCCATGTAATTAAGCAGAAACAGATATAGAGAATGTTTAATAACCCGATTCAACACTTAATCATTTTAAGTTATTTGGTAACACTTATTTTAAAAGTATCAATTAAGCTAAAAGTCACTTAAAATGATAAGTTAAAGTTTTTAACTTAAAATTTGCCTTAATAAGTGATTAGAATTTTAAATATTTAACAATTTATGAATTATATCACTTATATTATTCAACATTTAATTTTCAGTTTTATCAAACATTACCTTAACAGTTCATTTTGATTAATTTTTAATCATGAAAATTCGGATTATTTTGATTAACTTTTAATCATGAAATTGGAATTTTTCCAGCAAATTTTTCTGTTTAGGAATATTGTGTAATTTTTTCATTTAGAAAACTGTTTGCTTCCTTTTTAGTATTGGTTTAGAGTTTTCCTATTTTGGGATTACTGATCCTTATAGCAGGATTTCTATAATGGAATTATAAGTATTTCGATTTCGATTTTATTAAGGGCTGTGTCCCGCTGTATCTAGCCTCTTTTCTCTCTCTCTCTCTGTCCCACAGTCCCCCTTCTTTCGTTCATTCACAATACTGCAGAGCTACAGTCAGATGAGCTACTGTTCGAAGCTTCAAACCTATCACCATTTGTTCTTTTTCTCATTCTCATCAACACTAATTCAACCTCCTAATTCTAATACTCCTTTAAATCTGAACTCTAAATCTCATCCATAATTGGAGCTTTGCCTATCTCAAAAATTAGTAGGCAGATTTTTCAACTTGTCCTGCATCATTCCATGAGGAGGTCAACAGGGGAAGGTCAATCTAATGGGCATTATCAGGATTTCAAAATAGCAAATCGTTTGGTCCACCTCTAGCTTTAATTATCTGTATTAAGTTCACTAGCATCTCTTGAAACTAATATAGACACACATGGGGAAAAAAAACAATTGCTTTAGAAATATCAAAAATGAACTTGTATTAGACAGTTGTGCATATGCCTGACCACCTGCATATATACACTAACTCACACCAATATAAGTAAAGTCAATAGATGTGATCAGCATGCATCTGCAAATGCCATTTCATGAAATATCCATAAAGCTTTGTGCCATTGGTCTTCAGTGAATGTGGTGTAAGAATGCGTACACATTTTGCATAAAAAAATGTTTTGGATAGATCTACAGAAAGGCACCTTACAAAATCTCCCTTTAAAGCAGGAGTTCCCGAATACTGAATGCTTATGTCATCCCCATGATTAGCCCACACTGAAGACAGAAAAACAGTAGAAACCAACATTTAAACATTCAAATGTTATAGAACCATGCTAACAGTAGTGCAAGAGTATAAAAAATGTCATCAATATCATATTGAGATTCATAAACATTCTGGGTGATCAAGAAGAAACTAGGAATATACTCACATATTTTAAAGCAATCATCAAAATTTGGATGTGAGCTAATAGTTTCTTCTGCACCAAAAACACCAATCCTTCTTAGTTGGATTTCTAACATTCTTCGTCCAATCATGCTCTGCCATCACAAAATGGTTATGAACAGCACATAATCCAAAAAAAAAGGAGTAATCATATAAAAAGACAAATTTACTACCACAAAACATACAAAAAGCTGTTAAAAGGAAACAAAATTATATATATATATATATATATATATATATATATATATATTGACAGTTGAACCAACTTTTTTTTTTTTTAAGAAAAAAAAAAACTTCAGTCGAGTGAGAATATGTCAATTTCAAGATAACAGTTCAACATCGTATTCACTTCTCGCCGAAATCATTTCAGTTGGGAGAACTAACTGAATGGTGATACACAAATATATGGCAGAGATACCATCATAACCCATGCATAGATGCACATATAACAGAAGACAGAAGAACGCACTTCCTGTGGAATTCTTATATCTCCCATAAAAGTACCAACCGAGCGGATAAATTCATATGTCAGAGGAATCATCATATTCGGCTAATCTGTTTTGATTATGAACAAACCCAGAAGGAACAGTATCTGTAACATTGAAATTAACCTACCTGGGTAACATTTGTACGGTCTAAGCAATCAATACAATTGGTCCTTACAACCCCAGTTTGCTCCTTGGTTTTCTCTCCCTTCTCATTCAATAAAAGATACCTATCAGTTATAAAGAAAGTTAGAGAATATCAAAACCTGAAGCTGTACTAATGTCAATGAGTCAATAACAAGAAAACCTCCGTCTCTCCATGTAAGCAAATACAACAAAACACGTTCAATTAAAAAGTCAAATGTAACATCTTCGAACCTAAGAACAAATCCATACCCGCTTTTCACAAGGAAATCCACAATTTGGTCATAAAGTATAGAAAGGCGCTCAAAGTGAATGTGCCCACAGATGCGATGAAAATCAAAGTGCAGATATCTGCAACATTCAGTAGCTCTTTAGCATTAATTTAATGAAGCAACAACTTGAAAACAAAATTGAAAAATTTTTACATGGAAGGAAGTTCTACCTTACATCATCACTAGTGATATGCTGCATTGCGCTGGAAAATTTTTCACTTAAGCGTCCCTCACCTCCATGCTGATAAGAGTGAAAGTGGATCAACAACAAATTAATCAAAATAACAGTACACATACAGAGTCACACACATAAGCACATGTATACTGCGAGCTTATACATACAAAATATGTGTATGTTGTGCTCAGCTAACAAGCATACACATGCCTCATTTATCCTCTTTAAAGACATATAAGGAATGAAATCAACCAGGCAATTATGTAAATAAACTAGTACAAAGGATTGACTACAATATCATAAAATTTAATCTACCAAATCTCATAATTCTCATTACATGAGATAATATAATATGCACCTCATTGACAAGATCAACAGCTAATACACTTCCATATTTTTTTCTCAAGTCCAGAAAATGCCGTTCTGCTACTTGAGGCTGGATAACATGCAAAACGCCAGCAGTCAAAATAGGGGAACGAAAACCAGAAAATTGCATGATCAAACAATATCAATATCATGGAGGAATAAATAACACTCACAGCTTCCTCAGGTCTGACAATCTCAAACTTAGGCTTATATGTCAAGTCAACAATCTGCTCCCACAGAAATGGCATTGATCCCCGAATCTAACAAAGGCAATAAAAAAAAAAAGAATGAAAATGAGACAATTCTGGGGTAAATCCATGAGTCACAACAATGCAAAACTTAAGCTTAAAAAACATATCCATCTATTACCATGAAGAATTGTAATAAGTGTAAATAATGTATCATGAATGCCAAGCACCAGAATATACCCTTATTCAATATATAGATGGCATTCATTTTCCAATACCTAGATCAGAATATTTAGGCCAGATTGTTCTTTCCTTTAGCATGTAGCACCTTGGTTCATGTTTGGAAACTCAGAATAATACAGCTACTCCATTGCACAAGTTTAATCACATATAGGAATATATATCAAATGTTACCTGAACAAAGGATGCTGTAAATCCATTCATCAGTACAATTTGTTCACTTTCCACAAAATTAGCAACATAACCATCAGAATCAGCTCCTCTTCTCCACATGCGAGTACCTTCCAAGAAGATGATTCTCATGATATCAATTACATGAAAAATCCATTTCATCTGGATTCTCGTGATATTTGCATTTGATTAAGCTGCTGCGGAGAGTAATTCAACTAAATGTTCCCATAATATTTGAAGCATAAAAAAATGCTTCAATTTCTTATCATGCTTCCTTCCGCATTCATAAGGATCCCAGAAAATTTAACAGTATCTTTTAAACCAATAAACATAAAGATTCAAATTTCATGTTAATTATTCGATCAGTCAATGAGAAACCAAAAAAAAATTCCCTCACAATAATGATTTTTCATTTTTATTTAGCCTGTACTTGTAATTTTTCTTTAAAATGAGCACTCTTAGTCAATAATCAATGCCGACAAGGTTTCATAATAACTCTAAAATGCATTTTAAATATGACCCACTACTACCTAGAGCATCTAATTCCTCCTTCAGTATATAAGTTACCGAAACCACTAGTTCAAACAATGACAGAGAATTGCAGAAGTAAATAGATCAAGATTCATGAATTGCAGAAGTAAATAGATCAAGATTCATACTAGAACAAAAAATTGAGAAGATTGAGCAAACATGCTTTAATTACCATTTCTCCGGGTGCATCTCCTAGCAATTAGAGTAACTTCAATTATTTCTTTTCCAATGGCTGCTTGAAAATTCTGAAAGCCTGATCATCAGTTAAGGATAAACCCAAATGGAAAGACGCTTAAATATTGGCCCTGTGATACTTAAAGTATGTTAGACTGCAAAATTTTGACAAGGATACTCCCTTGGACAACAGGAAGCAGGTAGTGATCGAGCTGCAGACAAGAAAACCAATAAAGGAATAGAAATTGATAACGACAAACTCCCAACACTATAAAAAAAAAAAAATAATACTATAACCGCTAGGATTATGGATTAACTCAAACCTTGTTATCTATGAGCATTTCCAACATATAATTGTTCCAGAGAAACCTGGGTTCTGCCTGGAAAAAATTTGATAGCATAAGCAATCCTTTTAATTCATTTGAAATTTAATCACAAGATATATCAATGGAGATTTGAGAATCACGAGAACATAAAAGACTACGGGTTCACAATGCCAAATACAATCAAGACAGTTATTTAACAAAAAGAGACGAGAGAGAGAGGGAGTTATCAGGTATCTTCATTCTAGAACCAGCAGTCTTTCATGGTGAAAATGCATAAAACAGACAAGGAAAAAAGAAATAGGTAGAAGAAGAAAAAGAGAGGTAATGATTTCAAGTGACAAGGGTTACCTGTCTCCAAAGTGGAAGCAATTTAGACTCATCACCTAAATCATGCAATCGCTGTGCACTGTAACCCAAAAAAAAAAAAAAGGTGGTACAATAATTAACAGTTTCTCTTTCAACAAACCACATATATACATTAGTAAATAAGATTAGTTCAACTTAATGATTTGAATATGATATATTTGAGATAAATTGGTGATTTTTCCTTGGATTGAGTTTAGATGACTTTAACAGAGTGGAACAATCAATGTGTGCCCTTCATTTAACAATGGCATCTTGTTAGAAAATCCGCTGTTTGCCTTATAGTTATCTCTGTTTATGAACTACAAACAAACCCAACTTGGATTAGGTTTTTCGACAATCATGATTCTCTACGAAATTTTAACCAGCAAATTAGTAATTTGTTCCTTTTCTTTGTCCTCATGAACAATTAAATTAAGAATTAAGTTCCACTTTTCATTATGTTTGTACAGACGGCCCCACTGCACGTTCTGAGCTTACACCTCAATTTGCCTTGCAACACCTCTCTCTGTCTCTCTTGATAAACAACAATAAAGCTACATACCATTAATCTGGAGTATATAAACCAAAGAATGATTTAGCAAAACTCAATTCAACTGCCATTGCACATCCATTAGTTTTGCCTAAGGTTTCCACAATAATTTAAAACACAAGTGGGCTTTTTAGCCAAAATTAAAATCTAGACAAACATGACCAATGTGGATTAATTATTCACCTTAGTGTTAAATTGGTGTCATATGAGAAATACAGGCCATGAGTCCTTTCTGCAACATTAAGGAGCCCAGAGAATTCATTCTCGGCCTTTTTCTGCAAAAGTTGGAGCAAACAAAAATTATAGAGTTAAAATAATCGTCTGCTCTCATAACTAAAAAAGAAGTTCATCCAACAGCAGATTTACCCGTTCTGCAGACGAACTCTTCACAGAATGATCACAAGGCAAAATCTTCAAAGATGTAATCTTGAAGATAGAATGTCCCAAGTACGATCCAACACATTCGCGTTCCGATATAACTATTAAGTATGACCCTAAAGCATAGTAGTGAAATTATGACAATGCCACAAAGCAATTCCAGAGCTAAAAAAGGAACAACATTTTGTTCTCAAGCACAATTTCATAGAATACAAACATCCAAATAATAATAACTAAATTGAAAACTTTGAGAGTAAATTGGCAATGCCCATGTTTTCTTTTGCCGTTCTTGATACAATCGAGTAAAAAAAAAACAGCATTTAGCTTAAGAAGAATGAATCTTGATCTAACAAAAATGCAGAATTACCTGCAACTAGCTTAAGCATTCCAACCACACCAAAAATAGTTTTAATTTTAGGAACACGAAGAGAGCTGCACTCAGGAACTCCATCTGATGTCCCAAAAAAAACAACGAATTAAACACTAACAAAATCATCCATCAGCCAATAAAAAAATAAATAAATAAAAAAAAACAAACAAAAACAAACCAATGAGTTTCATTGAACCATCAGCCCGACTAATAGCCAAAGGAGAACCAGAAGATCCATCAGTAGGTTCAACTACATATTGATCAGGAAATTCCCAAAGACGCATACGAGTATATAGCTTCTGCCCTGACTCGGCCCTCTCCATCATTATTATTCTACTATTGACAATCCAATTCCTTAAAAACACCCAAAAAAAAAATCAAATTAAAAAAAAAAAACTAAAATCAAATTCAAACACAGAAGAAGAAGAGATCAACAAGTGGGTTACCTTTAGTAAAAGATACCTGGAATATATGAGATCTAATGGAAGTAGAGAAAAGCTAACAGCTTTAGCTCTGACAATATTGAGCTGTAAAAGAAAATAACAAAAAAATAAATAAAAATTTTGGTTTTTTTGTTTGTTTGATTTTCTCAATGATTTTGGGCTTTAAGAAAGGCGAGGGAATGTGCTGCCATTGCGGACTCTCAAAATTATGGTCTGTTAATCAGTTTTTTGTTTTGGACATGGTCAAATTGCCTAACCTTATTGGTGCATCATGTCAACCGTTGGATCTGATTACGATGATGTAAATAAGCATTTTTGGAAGGCTTTTTGTTTTTTTATTTTCCCCTAATATCTCAAAAGATTTAAATTTTTTTATATTTAAGATTCAATCCTCAAACTACAATTGTGATATTTAGAGTTAGAATCCTCACTCAGTCAGTTAGGTGTAAGATTAATAAAAAAATAAGTGTTGCCTTCCAAGAAATTTCATGGACGATCTATACAAAATAAGTGTTATCACCTAAAAAATTTCATCTATTTTTTAACATTAATATTTAATATCATAACTCTTATGAAAATAATCTAATTATAAAAACTCATAAAAAAAATTCAAACTATAAT
This sequence comes from Aleurites moluccanus, assembly GCA_948193065.1. Taxonomy (NCBI): domain Eukaryota; kingdom Viridiplantae; phylum Streptophyta; class Magnoliopsida; order Malpighiales; family Euphorbiaceae; genus Aleurites; species Aleurites moluccanus. The sequence continues at coordinate 18,699 of CANXYC010190358.1, forward strand.
TTATGAGCAGTAATAAAATAATTGAAATAAATGATGAAAAGTAGAGATATGGTTTTGAAAAATAATATAAATTCTTCAATATCAACATGAAACAAAAATGGTCTGCTCTTTTTTTAAGTTGCATAGTTTTTAATTTAAATATAAAAATTTATTAATAATTGATCTTTTGATAAAAAAATAACATATAAATTTATGTCAAATAATATCTAAAGTTTAATTTGAATAAATAATTATTTGAAATAAATAAGCCTTTATATGATCTTATTAATAATTAGATTACTTGTTTTACATTTTGAAAGGAAATCTTTCTAATTTTTTTAAATAAATTTCTTTATTAAAAAAATAAGAATCACATATAATTCCATTGAAAAATAAAAACAAATAGAACAAAATAATAGTTATTTATAACCAATTAACCTAATTTAAACTTGGCAACCTTTAAAAAAATTAATTCCAGTATAATTTTAACAATCTACAATCTTCCAATTTATTTTCAATGTTGCAACAAAACAGTGGAAAATAAGTCATTTATTTAAAAAATATTTTCTACATGCACATTGTTTACAACAAAACAAACAGGCGTTAAACATGAAGAATTAATATAGTTCATGACCAAAAGTGATTATCAGACTCCCTTTCAGCTATAAGAGCTGAAAACCTAACAAGGAACCTTAATACAAATTGTTGGAAAATGGATCGGATCGCCCATGACAAGTCTAACCAAAGCCAGATTTATTTGGAAATAAGAAAAGAAAAAAAAAACTTGTTGAAAAGATTAATTCTTTGTATTTTTTAAATAAAAAATTAATTCATCTTAATATCACTGTAGTATAACAATGGTATCATAACATCAAAATTTAATAATTTCATGATAATTTTATTTTTATTATATGTGTTGAATATATAATCAAATTGATGATATATTCTAATTATATCATATTTTTTTTGAAAGTGTCTATATTATTGGTCTTATATCTTGTTGTGTTTATAATACATATAATTTTGTAGTATTAAGATCATAATAATGTTTTTTCATCAATTTTGGTTTAAAATTGATCAGATTATGTATTTATGGACTTTTTTAGATAATCAGTATTGTTTTAAGGAGTTTGTTTTTGAATGGAAGAAAATACAATTTGATTGTGTCATTAGCACATAGATAATTCATGTTTGAACGATTGTACAAATGGTGATTTAAAAGTGCTTAATTAGCCTCTTGGTTTGAGAAAAGAGAGACGGGTTTGAACCAAGTGCGAATTCCTTTTTTTTTTTTTTTTAAGTTTCTATACACACATATATCATATAAGACAACTTAAAAATTATAGGTTTGCCATTATAGAGCCCAATGAGGTTCGTCCTTGTTAAACCCAAGGAGCCCATTACTTTAAACTTTTTTTCATGTTACCATCCTTAGAATGGCAGGATCAATAACCAAAAAAAATGATACTTCTACACAGGAATTCGTATAACATATAAAGTCAACACATACACAAACTTACTGAAAACTTTTAGTCAAGATTTGATTAATGATGATTTTGTTGCTATAGAAGAACATCGGTTATAGTTCTACATAATTTTTAATTTTTTATGGTATTATAATAATTCTAATTAAATTTTGAAAAACAAATTAATTATACCGAAAAGATGAAAAATATTTGGTTAAAGTATTATATCTATATATTAGATTTCTTTATTGCTATTTTATCTTCTTAAAATTTTATTGCTTTATTGCATATCTTGTGGTGGCAGTTCTTTTCTCCTGTGGGATTAGTATCTTCGTCATCCTCCAGTAAAGTTTTTTGGCTCTGCTACTAGTTTGAATTTTAGCAACATCATGTTTTTCATTAGAGATGTGTAAACATGTGTTTTTGCATCCCAAGTAGACTCGGGACCGTGCTAGATTGATCGACCTCGACTAGGATCAAATCGCCTCCGAGTCGGATAAATCGGACCGAAAGAAGTTAGGAATCGCCATGTGGCACTAGCGAAGCTACCAAAGAGAGTTGACGGTGCCGCTAAGCCTCTTTGGCGGATCCACCAACAGGCCATGGCGGCAGCCACCAAGGCATTGGTAGCACCGCCACCAAGCCCCTATAGCGGTGTCACCAAGCGACTCCGGCGGCAGCTCCTTTTCTCACATCAAATTTCGTCTATCTGTATTTCTCATCCTTTCTCCTATAAATATAAGGTCCTACAGCCTTTAGAAATTACACCAGAACAACTAAGTTGATTTTTTCTTAGTTAGCTCTCCCTTCTCCCTCCAACTCAATCTTCTTTAACATAAACAGTTCACTTCTCTTTGATTTCGAACCAATTTCTTTAACTCTCTTTAAGTTTAGAGGAATAGAAGAATATCACTTCAAACTTAATTTGACTACTTAATTCAACTTGGCTGATTAATTAATTAATTAATTAATTAATTAATTTGAATTTTTGGACTAATTTGATTACCCTAATGAAAAATGGAACTTCAATCCAGAAGAACTCTAAGACACTCTCCACCCAAGTTGCAAAGTAAGGTATTGTGTTCTAAACTCAATTTTTTCAAGTTAATGTATTGCATATTACATCTCTTTTCTTCTACCTTTATTTAATTTGATAAAACATCAATTAAATAACCAAAACATGATAAAAGATAAAGGGTAAAATTAGACTTTTCTTAAAACCATATCTAACCCCTTTGTAAAAGGAAGAACTATGTTGTTGCGGGATTATTTGTATACCCTAGTCCTTAGGACTTAGTATAGAGTGAGTGGGATGTTGAACTCAGGGAATTTGAGAGAATTTTGTATTAACCAAATAGATACTAAGATGGATAGTCAAATAATATTAATAAGAGATTGGTTTCTAAACTAAATTCAATATCTATTATCCTAATTAATGAATAATTAAAGATAGTTATTAGAATTACAAATCAGAATTGATTCTATCTATAAAAGTTATATGCATGCAAATATTAGATAAAATGACCTAATGTTTTTAAAAGCAATTCTCATTATCAATTAAAAGTATTTTGATCTAGAGTCTATAAGTTCTCATATCATTATAGAGATAGAACAAAACCATCAAGTTCCGTGTCATTTCTTTAACCCCTTAGGGAGGATTGCTTGTCTCCAAATGACTTTTCTATCCCCTAAGTAACTTCAATTACATTTCCACCAAATTATCCCAATGTGAATAAATTGATTAACAAGTTATATATGGTGATCAAACATACACAACAAAATTAAGAACTCAATTGAGATTAAATCTTTCAATGCATATAGAAAAGATAGTAGATAAAATTAAAACTTCATTGTAATTCAAATAACTAAACTCAAA
>CANXYC010190394.1:0-14548 GCA_948193065.1 Aleurites moluccanus
TCATATGAACATTAATAAATCAACAAAACTCCAAAACTAACAACTTACCAAAAGTTCTTCAAAATCTTCCTTGAATTAATTTGCTATTCAAATGAGTTTTTCCTTTGATCTAATGGTTATAAAGTTGTTTAAAATGATGGATACTATCTTATTCCATCAAAAATGGGTTGACAACTATAAGAATTGGACTTAAGGTAGGTTGGCCGAAACTTTCAAGCTCTTTATTGGAGTTTGCTGCAGTTTTTTTCTTAAGGAAGATGAAGACAATATGAAGTGGTGGGAAAAATCTATTGAAATATCAAAACAAAGATCCAATGGTTTAGGTTTCATGGTAACTTTGGTGAAACCTAGCCATCCAACCATCCATTTTGCTTACTTTGATGCTATTTGTCCATCCAAAGTCAACATTGGTGGCTAACACATACATTTGCCACACCTAATAAAAAACTAATGGCAAAAATCCAATACATTAAGCTTAAGATAGCAAATTTGCATCCTACTAATCCAACCGTCCATTTTTCCATCAGTTGATCCAATGGTTGGATTTAATCTAGCCTAAACTAATGTCACAAGATTGCATACATAGTATAATTCCATACCTCAAAGGAAAAGACTATAATGCCCTTAGAGCAACAGAAGCACCTCCAGTACCTCAATTGAGGAGCTTACCCGGTATAATTTTCAATCGGGTTTATTTTTCAATCAAATCTTCAAATAAACTAAATAACATCATTTAGATTCCCTTAAATCATTTTCTACTTCTAAATATGGTGATAATTCCATAAGAACTCGAAGGGCTGCAAAATGACCATTTTGCCCACAGTTCACAAAATTTCAAGTTTCTTCCAATTTCTTCCTAACTGCCTTTGATGTACTTTTACATGTGCAAAACAATCTAAAACATGCATATTCATTCAATTTAAGCAAAATCATGCATCATACATAACATATAAGTAAACAAAGAAAAGCTTAGGTTTGCCCCTTTAAGCTTATGTTATAACCCTTTAAACTAATATTCTAAGCCTTTAAGCTAGGGTGTTACAGTACCAGTGTGCATACAATCAACGGAAAATCCCGTTACACCGTCGTAGTAGCCCTGTTATGATATCATATGCAAAAGTCTCATATAATGGGTATAGGTTCACAAATATAGCTCAGTTTTACATATAACAGCTCATTTTCATGTTACAAGTATCATATAGGCATGCTGGCCAAAGTTAAGAAACAGGCCCGCCGTGGCCTAATTTTGCTAGCGCAAACGGCATGTCAAATTATGGGTCCGTTTTTGGATTTTTGGGTAGTTTCTGGTTCTCTATATTATTAACATATTTAGATGGACTATTTGGTATCAATTTGAAGCTTAGAGATAGGGGAAAGGATTGGGCCTGGTACCAGGTTAAAATACTTTCTAAGTTTCAAATTAGATCAGTCGAAAGTTTTGGTCAGTTTAGGTCAATTCGGAGGGTCATTTTAGGCACCAATTTAGTATCTCAAATCAAATTAGGGTTTTTATGTATCAAATCGATTCTAATGCATATGTTATGCCATATGATGTATAAATGCAATAATTGTATATAAAAACTTACTTCCAAAGCTTAGCCAAGGCACGTAACTCCTAGCTAGCCCGAAGACCCCCTAACCGTTGCAGCGACTACCCGACTTGACCCTTCCTCGGGAGGCTCGCCTATATATATATTTACTCTTTGTAAGGATCTAAATCATCACATATATACACAATACACATCAAATACATACATATACACAATCAATGGTCATATTCCCATCAAATGACAAGTTTACCCCTTTTGTACACATAGGCCATTCGGCCAAAACCTAACTTGTGCTACAAATATATAAACCTCATTTTCTTTATACAATACATTAATTCACACATATATAAACATGTTAAAGCAAGTTTGGGCTTACATTCAAGCCTAGATTTCATGCCAAAGTATTTTGAACTTTATAGGTCATAAAGACCTAAACTCATCTCAACTCAATTCAAGTGTACCAATTACTTCCTTTTTGTATCAAACACCTATCAATTAAGCATATTACACACATTTAAAAAATTATACACATAATCACCTTATAAACCCTAACCTTGGATCAAAAGAAATTGGCCTAAGGGGGGTTATGCCACCTAAGCTTAATTTTCTATTTCAAATTCATTATTCAACAATTAAACACATCAATTTAACAATTCCAAGCTCAATTACACATAATCTAATCCAATTTCTCATTTTGCCCTAACTAGGTTCGGTTTAAAGGGGGTTTTCTAATCCATAAGTAATTCTTCCAATTATACCTACAATTGAGCAATTCAAACTACCAATTAAATATTCAAACATTCAATTTTACCAAAACCAAGTCAATTCTTCATTTCCCCCAATTTACGACATTCGGCAAAAGGGGTTCTCCTCCATTTGTGTTTGTTCTTCAATTTTAATAATTCAATTTGTCAAGTCAACATATCAATTTGAAATTTAAACACTAAATTGCAGAAATTTACAAGAAACTCTCACACCTAACCCTAATTTCCATTCGGCTATAATGTCCCTTCCAAAATTGAAATACAACATCAATTTAAACATTCAATTAACATCAATTGAATCCATTTAACAACAATTATACATTCAATTGCTCCATTATAGCACAAAATCATTTTCCCCCTAATTTTACCCATTCCCTTCGGCCATAATTCACTTCCACCCATTTAATGATTAATTCTTCAAATCAATCATCCAACTCAACATTTGAATGTCAATTAATCATCAAACAACAAGAATTTTAACTTATCTTAAACTTCTTAGAACGGTTGAACCTTTAATCCTTCCAAACCTCTCACCAAAATTAGGATTTGAGCTTTGATTGATGAAATGGGAGTTAGTTGATGATGAATTCCACTTTAGCTTTAAAATCCAGCACCATAACTTGATTTTTCCACCTTGGCCGAAGCAAAGAAGAATGGTTTTTCGCTTTTTTTTTTTTCTTATGTATGGGTTCTAGGGAGAAATAAGAAGGTTGGTGGCCATTAATGATTTTTCCCACTTAATCCTATACATATAAGTCCATAATAGCTTTCTACATCCTATACATACATCCATTTGATTTCAATGTACCAATACCTTATTCTATTGAATCATGATGAGTGAAATTGCCACTTCACTCCCCAAGCTTATATTTTTACTTTAATTGTGTCCTTTTAAAATATCAATTAAATCCCTAAATTTTATTTCCTTTTTTGCAATTTAGTCCTACCAATTTGTAACCTATTTTGACTATTTTATTTTATTTATTTATCTTATTATTATTATTTTATTTTATACAAACAAGCAATTAAAAATCAAATACACATGCAAGCACATCAAGATAATTTCTAATAAATTAACAGAAATTTCCCGAAGGTATTTAACTATACTAAGCTCAGTTGTGACTTGGTGTTACATTCCACCGCCCTTCAAATAAATTCGTCCTTGAATTTAATAACTTGCAGGGTTAAAAATCAAATACCTGAGTCACGGAAGAGCTGAGGGTATTTCTTCCTCATCTCTGACTCACTCTCCCAAGTATACTCCTCTATTTTCTTGTTACCCCATAGTACTTTTACCATCGGAATCTCTTTGTTACGAAGTTGACGAATCTATCAATCTACTTTCTCTAATGGGATCTCCTCATATGACAACTCCTCATCAATTTCAATGTCCTGTGGTTGTAGGATATGCGAAGGGTCTGATACATATTTCCTTAGCAAAGAAATATGGAATACCGGGTGCACATGGCTCAAATTAGGTGGGAGGGCCAATCGATAAGATACACTACCAATCCGATCAAGAACTTCGAAAGGCCCTATAAACCGAGGGGACAACTTCCCTTTCCTTCCAAATCTCATCACACCTTTTATAGGTGATATTTTCAAAAACACATGATCACCCACGGAGAACTATATATCTCTCCTCTTCGGATCTGCATAGCTTTTCTATCGGTCGAAAGTTGTTCTAATCCAGTCCTTGATCAAAGGAACTTTCTCAATCGTCTCCCGAATCAAATTCGGCCCCTCCAACTGTTTCTCACCGGGTTACACCCAACACATGGGTGATCTACATTTTCGACCATACAATGCCTCATATGGTGCCATGCCAATCATGGAGTGGTAGCTATTGTTATAAGCAAACTCTATCAGTGGAAGATATTGATCCTAACTACCTTTACAGTCCAAAACACAGAGACGTAACATATCTTTTAGTGTTATAATGGTACGCCCTGATTGATCATCTGTTTGAGGGTGAAAAGCTATACTAAAATGCAACTAAGTACCTAGTACTTCTTGGAATTTCTGCCAGAATCGGGATGTGAACTGAGCACCCCTGTCATAAATCATCACTACCGAAACACCATGCAATCGCATAATTTTATCAATGTACAGATGAGCATATTGTGGGGCAGTATAGGTAGTCTTCAATTTTAGAAAGTGAGTTGACTTTGTCAAACAGTCCACTATTACCCATAATGAATCATAACCCCTCCGAGATCGTGGTAGTCCCACCACAAAATCTATAGTAACCTGCTCCCATTTCCATTCCGGTAACTCTATCTCCTAAAGTAAACCAGAGGGCTTCTGATGTTTAAACTTCACTTATTGACAAGCTAAACAGGTAGAAACACATCGAGCTACATAGCCCTTCATATTTGGCCACCAGTAATGGGCTTTCAAATCATGGTACATTTTTGTCGTACCTGGGTGCACTGTATAAGGAGAGTAATGTATCTCTCGTATAATCTGTTCCCGAAGCCCCTTCACATCCGGTATACATAACTGCCCTTTACATTTCAATACCCCTCCATCTTCTATGAAATCCGGAGCTTTCCTCTCCTATAACAACTATTGAATCTTAATTAACTACATATCAGCATTCTGAAAACTTTTAATCTCATCAAGTAACAATGGTCTCACCTGAAACTGTTCCACTAGTACTAATTGTTGCCCTCTAGTCTTCAGATCAAACTGTAGGCCCATAGCAAATAGCTCTCGAAGATCCTGTACCAAAGGCCTCTCTATAGCTGATACATGCGATAAACTTCCCATCGACTTACGGCTCAAAGCATCTGCTACTACATTTGCTTTCCCTGGGTGATAAAATATTTGACAATCATAGTCCTTCAATAGCTCTACCTACCTTCTCTTCCGCAGGATTAACTCTTTCTGCTATAAGAGATACTAGAGGCTCTTATGGTCAGTGTATATCTCACATTTCACCTTATAATGATAGTGTCTCCATATTTTCAAAGCAAAAAATAACTACCACTAACTCCAAGTCATGTGTGGGATAGTTCACCTCGTGCTTCTTTAGTTTTCAAGATGCATATGCAATCACCTTCTCATCCTGCATCAATACATATCCCAAACAAATTCTAGAAGCATCACAATAAATAGAAAACATAATATTCTCAATAGGTAGTGCCAAAACTAGAGCACTCGTAAGACAGTTCTTCAAAGTCTGAAAACTCGTCTCTCACCTATCATCCCACTGGAACTTCACATCTTTTCGAGTTAGCCTCGTTAGGGGAGAAGCAATTTTAGAAAAATCCTTCACAAACCGATGGTAGTATCCTGCCAAACTAAGGAAACTACGTACTTTAGTCACTGTGGTAGGGCGTGGCCAATTTGCGACCGCTTCAACTTTTTGCGGGCCGACTTTAATACTGTCTTTCCCAACAACATGCCCCAAAAAGGTCACCTCATTCACCCAGAATTCACATTTAGAAAGCTTTGCAAAAAGCAGATTCTCTCTCAAAATCTGCAGTGTGATTCTGAGGTGCTCCTCATGCTCTTCTCTGCTCATAGAGTACACCAAAATATCATAAATGAAGACAATGATGAATTGATCATGATAGGGACGAAATACCCGATTCATCAAATCCATGAAAGCTGTGAGAGCATTTGTTAACCCAAATGGCAGCACTAAGAACTCATAATGGCCATATCGGGTTTTGAAAGCAGTTTTTCGAATATGCTCTGTTTTAATCTGCAACTGGTAATACCCTGATCTCAAATCAATTTTTGAAAAATAACAAGCTCCCTGCAATTGATCAAAGAGATCATCAATCCTCGGTAACGGTTATTTTTTATTCACGGTCACTTATTCAACTGCCTGTAATCAATATACATCCGAAGTGACCCATCCTTCTTCTTAACAAATAAAACTGGAGCTCCCCAGGGTGAACTGCTAGGGCAGATAAACCCTTTTATCAAGGAGTTCCTGCAACTACACTTTGAGCTCTTTCAATTCTAGTGGAGCCATAGAATACGGTGCAATGGAAATTGGGTCAATACCCAGGTAGACATCAATCTCAAACTCTATTTCCCTCTCAAGTGGTAACCCTAGTAGTTCATCTGGAAACACATCCGATAATTCATGCACAATAGGAATATCATTTAATACAACTGATGCTTTAGTAGTATCAACTACTGCAACCAAATATACATCACATCCCATCCAAATCAATCGACTCACCTCCATCACTGATATTAGGCCCGATGCATATCTATTTACTTCCCCCTAGAAGCTAAAAGTTTCCCGATCGTCAAGTCTGAAATCTATACGTTTCATAAAATAATCAATTACAACTTTATGGGTTATTAACCAATCCATGCCTAAAATAACATCGAACTTAAGCATAGGCAATTCAATCAAATCAGCATATAGCACATCATCACATATAGCCACAGCACAATGCTCATATCTAAACCTCACTATGATATTTCCCCCTACGGATGTAGCAACATGCAACGATATCGGTAATGGTTTCCTAACAATCCCCAATGTCCCTTCCTTGGGAGGCTCGCCTATATATATATTTACTATCTGTAAGGATCTAAATCATCACATATTTACACAATACACATCAAATACATACATATACAAAATCAATGGTCATATTCCCATCAAATGACAAGTTTACCACTTTTGTACATATAGGCCATTCGGCAAAAACCAAACTTGGGCTACAAATATATAAACCTCATTTTCTTATACAATACATTAATTCATACATATATAAACATGTTAAAGCAAGTTTGGGCTTGCATTCAAGCCTAGGTTTCATGCCAAAGTATTTTGAACTTTATAGGTTATAAAGACCTAAACTCATCTCAACTCAATTCAAGTGTACCAATTACTTCCTTTTTGCATCAAACACCTATCAATTAAGCATATTACACACATTTAATAAATTGTACAAATAATTACCTTATAAACCCTAACGTTAGCTCAAAAGAAATTTGGCCTAAGGAGGGTTATGCCACCTAAGCTTAATTTTCTAGTTCAAATTCATAATCCAATAATTAAACACATCAAATTAACAATTCCAAGCTCAATTACACATAATCTAATCCAATTTCTCATTTTGTCCTAACTAGGTTCGATTTAAAAGGGGTTTTTCCAATCCATAAGTAATTCTTCCAATTATACCTACAATTGACCAATTCAAACTACCAATTAAATATTCAAACATTCAATTTTAGCAAAACCAAGTCAATTCTTCATTTCCCCCAATTTATGGCATTCGGCCAAAGGGGTTCTCCTCCATTTGTGTTTGTTCTTCAATTTTAATGATTCAATTTGTCAAGTCAACATATCAATTTGAAATTTAAACACTCAATTGAAGAAATTTACAAGAAATTCTCACACCTAACCCTAATTTCCATTCGGCTACAATGTCGCTTCCAAAATTGAAATACAACATCAATTTAAACATTCAATTAACATCAATTGAATCCATTTAACAATAATTATACATTCAATTGCTCCATTATAGCACAAAATCATATTCCCCCAATTTTACCCATTCTCTTCGGCCATAATGCACTTCCACCCATTTAATGTTTAATTCTTCAAATCAATCATCCAACTCAACATTTAAATGTCAATTAATCATCAAACAACCAGAATTTTAACTTACCTTAAACTTCTAAGAATTGTTGAACCTTTAATCCTTCCAAACCTCTCACCAAAATAAGGTTTTAAGTTTTGATTGATGAAATGGGAGTTAGTTGATGATGAATTCCACTTTAGCTTTAAAATCTAGCACCATAACTTGATTTTTCCACCTTGGTCAAAGCAACGAAGGAGTTTTCTCTTCTTCTTTTTTTTTCTTTCTTCTTTATGGGTTCTAGGGAGAAAGAAGGTTGGTGGCCATGAAAGATTTTTCCCACTTAACCCTATACATGTAAGTCCATAATAGCTTTCTACATCATATACATGCATCCGTTTGATTTTCAATGTACCAATACCTTATTATATTGAATTATGATGAGTGAAATTGCCACTTCACTCCCCAAGCTTATATTTTTACTTTAATTATGTCCTTTTAAAATATCAATTAAATACCTAAATTTTGTTTCCTTTTTTGCAATTTAGTCCTACCAATTTATAACCTATTTTGACTATTTTATTTTATTTATTTATCTTATTATTATTATTTTATTTTATACAAACATGCAATTAAAAATCAAATATACATGCAAGCACATCAAGATAATTTCTAATAAATTAACAGAAATTTCCCGAAGGTATTTAACTATACTAAGCTCGATTGTGACTTGGTGTTACAGTTACACATTTCCACTCTGGCAACTCTATCTCCTGAAGCATCCTTGATGGCTTCTGATACTCAAACTTAACTTGCTGACATGCTAAGCATTTAGATACAAATTGAGCCACATCTCTCTTCATCCCAGGTCACCAATATACATCTCTCAGATCAGGGTACATCTTGGTAATCCCTGGATGTACACTGTATGTTGAATAATGAGCCTCTCTCATAATCTGATCCCATAGCCCATCAATATCTGATACACGAATACGCTTCCCACACTTCAGCGCCCCATCCTTTATTGTAAACTTTGTCATCTTCCCATTCCGTACCTCTCCCTTGAGCTTCAATAGATAAGGATCCCTAACCTGAGCCACTTTAATATCATCAAGTAACTGTGACTTCACCCGAAATTGGGCTATCAGAGCTTGGTTTCGATCCTAGGATCCCAACTCAAACTCCACTCTCATATCTACCAACTCTCTCATCTCTTGGATCAAAGGTCTCCTACCAATCCCAATATGAGCTAGACTACCCATGGATTTCCTATTCAATGCATTAGCCACTACATTGGCCTTACCCGGGTGATAAAGGATTTCACAGTCATAATCCTTTAGTAGCTCCACCCATCTGCGTTGCCAAAGATTCAGATCCTTCTGCTAAAATATATATTATAGACTCTTATGATCAGTATATATCTCACATTTCGAACCATACAAGTAATGTCTCCAAATCTTCAATGCAAAGACCACTGCTGCCATCTCCAAATCATGAGTCGGATAATTAGCTTCATGCTTCTTTAACTCACGAGAAGCATAAGCAATTACCCTACCAATCTGCATCAACACACACCCCAATCCAATCCGAGAAGCATCATAATACACAGTGAATTTCTCCCCCTCTACAGGCAATGCCAACACTGGAGCACTAGTGAGGCAATACTTCAAAGTCTGAAAGCTGCGATCACACTCATCAGTCCATACATAATGCTCATATTTCTACATCAATCTAGTTAATAGAGTTGCAATTCAGGAGAAATCCTTCACAAACCGCCTGTAATACCCAGGCATACCAAGAAAACTGCGAACCTCTAAAACACTAGTAGGCTGAGGCCAATTAGCAACTACTTTTATCTTCTGAGGATCTACCTTAATCCCATCCTTGAATATCACATGCCCAAGGAAACACACTTCAGTTATCCAGAATTGGCATTTGGATAACTTAGCATACAACCGATGCTCCCGAAGTGTCTGCAAAATAATCCTCAAATGCTCCACATGCTCTTCCTCACTCCTAGAATAGATAAGTATGTCATCAATGAATAAAATGATAAACTTATCCAAATATGACCTGAACACCCTATTCATTAAATCTATAAAAGCAGTTGGTGCATTGGTCAACCCGAATGGCAATACCAAAAACTCATAATGCCTATATCGGGTCCTGAAAGCAGTCTTAGGTATATCACATTTCTTAATCTTCAACTGGTGATACCCAGACCTCAGATCAATCTTCAAAAAATGGCTAGCACCCTGCAGCTGATCAAACAAGTCATATATCCGAGGCAATGGATACTTGTTCTTCACTGTCACCTTATTCAGTTGCCTATAGTCTATACACATCCTCAAAGAGCCATCTTTCTTCCTTACAAATAGTATCGGTGCACCCCAAGGAGAACTGCTCGGTCTGATGAACCCTCTACCCAATAGCTCCTATAACTGCACCTTCAATTCTTTCAATTCAGCTGGAGCCATTATGTATGGAGGAATGGGTCAGTGCCTGCATGCACCTCAATCTCAAACTCAAACTCCCTATCAGAGGGCAATCCTAGCAACTCCTCTGGAAACACATCAGGAAACTCCTGAACTACTGGTATCTGATCAAGCTATACAGAAGATCTCTGCACATCTATCACATGTTCTAAATAGGTTGAACAGCCTTTCCCAGTCATCCTCCTAACCTGGATAGCAGAAACCATATTAACCAGAACTCCCAAATATCACCCTGAAACTCAAACTCTGGTTGCCTCTCAGGCTGAAACCTAACTCTCTTCTGATAGCAATCTATAACCACTCGGTGCCTTATAGGCCAATACATACCCAAAATAACATCTAGCTCTATGTAACACCTCAGTTAAAACCTAGAACTTGAACAACAAAGGGCAACCTTGAGATTTTTTATTTGATTTAAATGTTATGATTTGTTACGTGTTTATGCTTGAATTTGATTGATATGCATGTTATATGAAGTGTTTGTATAAATAGAGGGAGTTTAAAGGCTGTTAGGAAGCAATCGGGTAAAATTGAGTTTTTAGTGAACTGGGGGCAAAATGGTCATTTCACCCTTTGAGTTTTTATGGAAATTAACATTATATTTGATGTTAAATGAGAATATCAGGACATGAAAATAGTGGTATAAAGGTCATTTAAATTATTATTGGAAGATTAAAGCCAGTATAAAATAATTCCAGGAAAAGTTGCTCAGATAGGGATCCAATTTGTACTAGGGGTAGTGTAGTCTTTTCCTTTGAAATATGGACTTATTTGGTGTATGCAAGCCTATGGTATCATTTTAGGCTAACCTAAATCAAACAATTGGATGAAAAGATCAAGAATTGAATGGTTAGTAAGCTAGGTTTCATAATTTTTACCATGGAATCAATGCATAGGATTGTACACTTGATATTTAGGTGGATTTTTCCCACCTCTTCTTTTTCCTTAGCCATTTTCACCAACCAAGTTTTCTCTTTCTTCTTTCAAACTTTCAGCCACCATTGTCCAACACCAAACCAAGTTGTTTTCTTTCATTTTTTTTTATTCAAACTTGTTAATTCCATCATTCTAAACACAAATATATCCTTAGATTCAAAGAAAAACCAAGAAAAGTTGATAAATCAAAGCTTTGAAGTTTTCAAAGAAATATTGGAAAAGTAAGTGATTTTACCATTCTTTTGGTTTAATTATGTTCTTAAAATGTTCTTTGCTGTTAATTAGTATCAAAAATGTGTTTAGGTTGGAAGAAAATTCAAAAGTTGGAAAGTAAACCCTAACTTGAAATGGTATGATTCAAAGATGTTATTTTGATGGAATTTTAGTTCAAATGTGTTGTATTTGATGCATTTGTATTGAATTAGTAGCCATTTGATAGAAAGAAATCCATTTGAATGGATTTCATGTTTAGCCAAAATGTGGTGTCCAAAGGAATGATGTGATGCTTTGATGTTTAATAGGTGTAAATGGTTGAATGTTATGCATTGGTGTATATGTATGTTGTTTGAATGATTGGTGTTGAAAAAATGAATGAATGGAATGAATTCTAACTAGGTTAAACCATATTGAGTTTACAGGTTCAATGTGTTAGGTTGAAGTAATTAGGAAGGAAGGATTTGAATATGGTTTAATGGTGTATATAATGCAAATGTATAAGTTTAGATATGGAAATGGTGTTTGATATAAGTACTTGAAAGATAAACTTGGAATTTGGTGTATGTTTGATATGGAATGTTGAACCAAGTGTATATGAGTTCTTAATTTGGCTTGATAATGATGAATATATGAAATGTAAGTCAAATATGGTGATAGATATATGTCTATAGTGTATATTGAGTATGCTTGGTGTCATTTGATGTGAATAATGTGTTTTGTGATTTTTTATATCTTACTGGAGTGTTATATTTGGAAATAGGTAAACCATCAGGTACTCCGGCTTGGAGTGTCGAGCGGTCGGCCGATTAGGGCTTCGAACAGTGTTTTGGGGGATAAAGTGGAAAAATTGTATTAAAGGTGAGTCTATATGTATAATCATGCATGATTTGCATCATATATGCTATAATATGTCATTTGGACTGATAAACTAGAGCTTGATATCCAAAAACACCAACATTGCATTTTGACCCTTAAATAAGCCCACCGAAACGACCTAAACTGACTTAAACTTTAACTGTCTATAAAGAGAAATCTAAAAAGCCAATTGATCCCCACTTGTCCCAATCATCTAGTTTTTCCCAAAGCTTTAAAATGGTACCTCATGGTCCACCTGAATCCATTGATAGCATACTTAACCAGAAACTACTCAAAAATCCCAAAACGGACCCGTAACGGCTAGTGTCAGTTGCGGCAGCGCAATTGGGCCCGCCGGCTATTTTTTTTACTTGACCCAAATTTGTTCTATTATTTATTATGGATATATATATGATTGTTCCACAGCTATGTGAGTTATATTTATGCTATTAATATTGTTATTTGGAGACACACCCATATGGTATTATAACAGGGCTACCTCAATGGTATAGCGGGTAATTCCATTGACCGTGTACACACTAGTATTCATTAGACCCTTGCTAGGGAGGGGTGTCATATTCTCTAGCTGTATGGATTGATCTCCCTTACGTATACTGGATTATCGGATTATGCACCATTGTACTATTATAGTGCTATTGCACTTTTCACTGGACCCCTATTATATCATATGTGCATTGACTCGTACACTGGATATTCATATGGATACTTGTTTCACCCTTTACTTGATATCTTATATTGATTCTATAGGTCATTTGAAAGCAATCATGGTATTATGAACATCTACTGTATTTTTATATATATAGATTCACTGAGTATTTTTATACTCACCCCTATAGTTATTTATGTTTTTCAGGACCGTAGTGAGATTTGAATTCCATTGGCACCTTCTATCCTGACCTTGGAATTGTGCTACTTGTAACATGTAATACTCGGGTCCTAAAAGCATATGTAAATATTTAAACAATATTAGAGATTCCATGGTACTGTAAATTAAATAGGGACATATATGTGTGTGGTTGTATTTCCTATGGTTTTGCATATAAATTATGCTATGGATGTATATAGTTTGAGATATACAGATATGTATTGAGTTGATATTGAAGGTTGAAATGGAAATTGATTATAAAGATATATATTGGAAGTGTTATTTGCTTGTTTTACAGCGAGGTATAGTCATATTTTAGAGGAGATGCTGTCAAAATTTCAGTAAATTTATAAGCTATATTTGAGCTGATTTTATGTAATGTTTGCCATATCATATAGATAATTGGGTTCTTCATGGTACTGGTAGCTTAGGCAACACCCGTACCCTAGGACCATCGCGGCACCCAGGTTGGGTCGTGAGACTCTAACACAGGTAACTCAATCAAATCAGCATGCAAGATGTTATCATCAATCTCAATCACACAGTCAGGATAATAATAATCCACATCAACACTATGACCCATAGGAGTAGTAATCGTCAAAGGCACATCTAGCAATCTCCTTTCCTTATTCAATTTAGGTGCAAAGTGTGGTGATACAAAAGAATGAGTAGCACCAGAATCAAATAAGGCATCTGCAATCTCATTCTGAGTTAAGATAGTACATGTAACCATGTTGTCCGATCTCTGGGCCTCCTAGGTGTTAACTGTAAATACTCTGTCCTGACCCCTACCAGCTGGAGCCTGACTACCACTGGGAGCCTATCCTCCCCTACCTCTGCCTCTACCTGAAGCCTCTCTGCCCATGTTCTGACTCATCTACACCACTGGTTGAGAAATAGTAATAGATGGCTGTTGCTCAGCCCTCAATGGACATCTGTTAGCATAGTGGCCCTGCTGGCCAAATCTTAAACAAGTACCAGTCTATCTCCAACACTCCCCTCGATGTCTCCAACCACAAAACCCACAACTAGGAATACTGGGTGTCTGTGCAGCTGGTCTCGAAGAACCCTGAGAATAGACATGTGTTGACTGAACCACAAACGGTCCCCTAGTCTGAATCCTCCTCCTCCTCTAACTACTAGCTGTATGTAACACCTTAGCCTAAACCCTAATAGGGACCTTTAGGAAAATTATTTTCCTTTCTTTATGATGTGTTAAAATTATATGTGAATGCATGGAATATATATATATGCATGTTATATGACCTAATTTTTAGGCCTAGAGTTG
>CANXYC010190429.1:0-14171 GCA_948193065.1 Aleurites moluccanus
GTATCAAGATATACAACTCCTTATGTTGGGATCTTTGATGATCTCAAGTCAAAGGATCATATTATTATTATCACTATGAGAAATACTTATGACACTCATATAACAATCCATGTAGTATTCTCATGATGGGTCAATCTAGTACATAGTTCTCCAACACGTAGTTATGTGTTGACTTGATATCTCATATCCATGACTGTTATCATCAATCACTACACATACTAGTCTCGACGTATTATTGATATCCCATTTCACAATAATACTTGACTAGAGATGATTTTAGAATATCTTATCCTAAGGACATTATTATAATAATTTATATTACGCAGTTATTCAAATAATCATAATAATGAAAGCCATATATAAATCATGATATAAAATGTACCAAAAACAATCATCTGATGATTGGTATTTAGGGCACAAATCCAACATCTATATGGTGGTAAACCAGGAAATTATTCTAGAAATACATCCATAAACTCATGCATAATAGGAATCTAATCAATGCTCTTTACTTTCTTTTTCGTGTCTAGGACATACGCCAAATACCCTCTACATCTTTTCTTTAACACAAATACCTTCTACATTCTTTCTTTAATAATCTCCTCGCCCAGATGGTGGATATCAAATTATAAAAAACCTCACTTCTTCCCCTTAGAACTCAAACCTTTCACCTGAAGTTGGCTTGAACATAATTTTCTTCCTGTTACATTCAGTGATAGCAAAATACTTGGATAACCAATCTATGCCCAAGATCACATCAAACTCCAACACTAGCAATTCAACCAAATCTATCTCCAAACTCTTGCTATTAAGGCTCACTAAATAAGAAGGATAAATTTTATTCACCTCTATCTCTTCATCTAAAGGAGTCGACACAACTAATACAGAATCCAGAAGTTTCCATGCCACAGACAATTTCTTTGCAAGACATAAAGAAATAAAGGAATGTGTGGCACCAGAATCAAATAGAATTCATGCATTTAAAGCTTGAGTAGGAATAATACATATCACAACTGTGTGTTGAGGCCTGAGCCTCCTACTGAGTCAAAGCAAAAACTCTGCCCCTGCCTCTACTGATCGGTGCTAGCCCTGAAGCCTGTCCCACTATCTGACCAGAACCCCTACCAGCATCCTAGCCTCTAGCCAAACCTCCTCTACCAAACTGAATACTACCTCATCCCCTATCCATCTAAACTATGGATTGGGAAGCTTGAGGTCTATCTGAGTGCAATACCTGGGGACAATCCTTAAAAAGTAGTTAGGTTGACCACATCTAAAACATACACCAGTCTCCCTATAGCACTATTCAGAATGTTTCTTTCCACAAGTAGAGCAACAAGGAACTGAACCTCTAGGAGATGCCAGACTACCATAACCATAACTCATTTGTGTAATATGTCTGGAAGTACTCTAACTCTCTTAAGATCGACCTGACAGACCTCCAGAACTCACCGGTACAATATGAAAAAAAAAACACCTATACTCTTCACTCCAATCTAATCTCTACCTGACTTAAATGAACCTCCTATCTTTGCCTTCTTCCTCTGCTCCCTAGCTGATCTTGCTTCCATTTCTCTGTTCTCAATAACCCTTGCCTTATCCACTAGTGTGGAAAAGGAATCAAATTTTTGTACCAACAGAATCTTGAATATTGGGGTCAATAATCCCCACTTGAACCGATGAATCTATGTCGTCTCATCAAGCACTAGAGCAAGAGAAAAATTACTCAAATTGCTAAATCTCTTAGCATATTTAGATACAGATATATCAAAAGTATGTATAAGTCTCTCAAAGTCCAAGGCTTTAGCCTCTCTAACTGATTTCGGAAGAAACTCCTTCATCACAAGCTCCCTAAAATGAGCCCAAGTGATCCCTCCATTATCAAGAAGTAAACCAGAAATACTCCTCTTAAACCAATCATGGGCATCACCCTTCATAAGGTGTCCCATAAACTCTACAGTCGTCCTATCTGGAACTCTCAAAATCTAGGCCTTATCTTCCACTTCTTCCAAAACTTTTGTAGGGTCTACCTCACCCTTATACTTTGCTGGATTGAGCTTTAAAAATTTCTCAAAATATACTTTCTCAACTCGCGGAACCAACTGAAGAAGCTAATGGAGCTGCAGGTGGTGGTGGAGTTGGAGCCACCTGTACCGAAGGAGCCTGTTGCCTCTGATGGGCAATATACTCAGCTAACATCTCGTAATTACACTCCAACCGCTCAAATCTTTGAGCCATATCCAATGGAGGTGCTGAAGAAATATTATTATCCCCCATTCAGCCAACAGAACTGGCCTTAGAAGAAACATCTCTCCTAGGACAACCACGTCCTTTGCCTCTACCACAACTGCGTCTAGAAGGTATATTAGAACTGATACAGAATAAATAATTCAGGTTCAGATCAGACAGAAATGTAGATTTTCAACAGAGGATAATAGAACGTTGATAAGATAGAATTCATATGCTCCATAATTTCCCTAATCAGCCACTCATTGTCACATATCAACTATAACTTCAAACCTAAGCTCTGATACCACCTTTGTCACATCTCAAAACCAGAGATGCTATGGTCCTAGGGCATGAGTAGGCTTAAGGCCACCGAAACTCGTAAAACATACCAACCTAACATGTGGCAATAATAAAACAATATATTAGCCATCCACAAATCCAAATCATAATATTATCAACCTATAATATCATCTTGTGATATAACCATCAAAATATAATCAACTTGTTCTCTATGGATCAAAGGTAAATAAGGTCCTCTATCCAAAATGAATAAGTGATAACCCAAAAGAATATTACAACCATTCAACTATTTTGGAGCTCTTTACATCTCAGTTAATAACAAAATATGTCCAAAAATGAACAAAATTTATACTTTCAAATAGCTTCTTGGAGAAAGAAGCCAAGAAGCTCTATCTTCGGTCTCTAGACCAACCACTCTAGTACCTGAAAACTACAACAAAAGAAGGGTGAGCCTTCAACTCAATGAATTATACATATACCATACTTGAGGTTCATAATCATAACAAAGGTTTGGAGTGCTATCTTTATTCATATATATAACAAACAAAGTTCATATTACAGATATCAAAATATATATAATTAAATGTTATATACATATCAGAATTAGAATCAGAGACCAAAATATAGAGATCAAAAATCAGAGATCAGAAGTGCCTACAAGAAATGACATATCACATATACATATATGTATATAGGGTGAGCAATGTAGTTGTCAGAATAACAGAGAAATAAAATAAGAGTCTAAGGACATCCATAAATAGAACAAGAGTACTACGATCTCCATACATAGTACATGTGTTTGCCCTAACACACACCTAGAGAAACTTATCCCCTCTAAGAAAGACCCTGATACTTTGACTCTATCAGTCGAGTTACTAGTACATATAGTCTTATGATTTATCCCTCATAGGGAATGCATTCTGATAATATCATCTACTCGATTCATAATATAATTATTTGCAACAGATGTTCTTATTAATCATTGAACATTTCAAAATAATCGGTTTAAACTATAATAATGAGCTAGTTCCAAAGAAATGGATAATAATACCAACTCCAAAGCATAGAAATGATAATGAAATATATATATAATTATAACAAATATCGTTGGTTTCAAAGAAATACCAACTTAATAATTGCATAGATATGCTTGAAATGAGTATTAATGAAAGAATAATATATATATATATACGAATACATACAAAACACATATGCATAACTCACCTCCACAAAGCAACAATCTAAACTGAAGCTCAAAACCTTCTATCAAGCTCCAAATCAACTCAATAGCATTTAATGCTCCAAGCCTAACACATTACAACAATTCATAAATTTAGGGTTCTCCTTACTCACATTATCCATATCAAATTATTGCAATTAGAGTCTTTCTAAAGCTCTATTAGATAGTTCTTAAATTTAATTTAATCATTCTCAAAGAAAATATGGAAGAATAGAGAAATTGATACTATTCACATTATTATTCATCATTTGCCCTAATTTTTCTAACAACCAAAATCTATGGCCATAAATGCATTTAATATACTCTCCATGACTTATACATAACTATTCTAACAACCTATAACCTCAAATCATAATAGAAACCAAGTTCTAGAGAAAATACATATTTCTTCTCAAATGGAGATTTTTTAAGAATCTTGACTTGGAATGATTTAATAGCTTTCTCAAAGTATTGGTCTTCCAAAATGAAGCATTAAAGTGAGTATTAATGACTTAGAAATGCATATATAATAAATTTAGGGTTTGGTGATTAAGAAATAAAAAAGAGAGAAAATAATTTAATTTTTGGATGGTTGACAAATGAGCTAATATATATATAACCCGACACTTCACGCTCATAAAAGAAGGACTCAAGCTAGTTAAGGTCAATCTTTCATGCCCGTGAAAGAAATATGATGAAAATTCAAAATTCAGACAAAAACTTTTTATATGCCTGTGAAGACTGATTCACGCCCGTGAAAATAGGTTATAAGGTATTCTCAACTTTTCTCCAACCTAACTTAACCAAAACTCCATTAAACACAACTTAACATATGAAAACTCTCTCTAAGAGCTATCTATAACTAACATAGCACATTCTAACAGACAATATCAATAGATAACAAAGTAGAACATAAAACAAAATCAGAATATATCAAAGCACAAATAAATTAATTCATAAATAATCAAATAGAACACAAAACATAAGCAATACATATAGAGGGTATTATATGAACCCTATGGATTGGATCTAAGAGACAGTACTTGGAATCAAAGAGCCAAGTATGGGATCAGTTTCTCAAATTGAGGTTTAGAATGGTTCTTTTTGAATAATTCTCATCCATGTTTGATTATGTGATTCTGTGATTTGATGAATAGTGCATGAGGGGAATGTTCTGTTTGATTTTCTGATGATGGTGTGATAATTGGGCATATTGTATTGGATAATTTAATTGTATGTGAGTGGTAGGTTATGTTACTCTATATAGCTCACTGCGTCAAATGCTCATCCCTGTTCAATTATTTTCCAGCTTGCAAGTGAGCGTCAGAAGTTAGTTTGTTGTTGAATCGATCCTACCATTTTTCCTCCGACAGTGAAGATTATGTAATTATTTATTTTATTTTGTTATGTATTATAAATCTAGAGCTCTGCATTATTATTTCTCTATTGGTATTGTTGTTCCTATTTTAATTCTTTAGAAATTTGAGTTGTTTGATTGATGTTCTGTTAAATAAAAATAAGTTATGATCATGATCATGATATGATGGATATGATAGTTCTGAAGGGTAAGGATTGGACTTGTATTTAGGTTCTGCTTAACAGGTGGGGTATAGTATTGATTTTATGATAGTTACAATTGTCATATTACAGTTTTGTCATTTAGCAGTTATTCAGGCTGACTACGGGTTCTGAAAGTCTTATACTTTCTTATTTTCTAGTGTCAGTCACGTGCTCTCTAATTCGGGGTGTGACAATTTAGATACAACAACTCACATGGTCAAAAATACAAAGTAAAAAATTTACAAAAAATAATACAATTGAAGAAAATGAACAATTTAATTAATCAATTAATTTTATGATATATTTATAAATACATTCATTTTCTGTTTTTAGAAATTTATATAATAATAAATTATATATTAACAAGAAGATAAATTAAATAAGAGTTGTAAACCTAAAGACAAATTATTTAATTATGTAGAAACACAATAATTTTTTTTTTTTTATTGCAGAGAGAAAAAGAAATGAATAGAGACATAATTTTATTTTTTTTACTACAAAGAGATAAAGAGATAAGAAATACATCAATATTTGAACATTTTTATCTTCAAGACAAAATAATTTTTATTGAATTTACAAATATTTCTTTTAAAATTTTTTAGACTACTTATATATCTCATCTCATATTTATTATTATCATATCATTAATTTTTATAAACTTAAAATTATAAACCTAACAAATTAATCCAATTATATCTTATATATTTTACATGTTTGTCATTATATTTGTCCTAATTAAATTACTTAATATTATATATATATATATTCCAAAAAATCTGGTCCCCTGTCATAGAGTGGCACCGCCACTAACCTAAAGGACACTACTAAGTGTTGTTAAAAACACAATTTTTATGTGATTCAATATTTTTCTTTAAAAGAGCTTTTAGTTTTTTTCTTTTTTTTTTTCGACAACTCAGATTATTTGCTTTTCTTTTTTTTTTTTAAAGAAAGATTTACTCCTTTTAAATACTTAGTAGTTAACTTTCAAATTTATTAATATTGTTAATACTTAATCATTTAACATATATATCAAAAAAAAAAATATTTAGGCTTCATTTATTTTATTAAAAAATATTTTTTTTTATTAATAAAACTAAGTATTTTTTAGACAAATGACTTTCCCTTTTAAATGGAAAAGTCTTCTCTTTTTTTTTTTGTTTTTTTTTTTTTTTTTTTTTTTAATTTTAACAAACTCATTAGAACTAATGGAAGCAGAATATATATACATACATTTGTTAACCCCTCAAATCACCAGTAATCACTATTTATGACTATTGACTGCTGGAGCCATCGACGACTTATTTTTATATATTTTTTCTTATATTTCACAAAAAAAAATCTTAAAAAATATGAAATGTTTATAAATTTAAATGTATTTATAATATTATAAATTTAAATTTTTAAGTAATTTTAATATTGTAATTAAATAACAGAAAATTAATTTTTAAAAAATATTTTTCTAAAAATTAAAAGATAAAATTAAAAATAAAAATAAAAATATTTTTAAAAAATATGTTGAAAATAGAGATAAAATTAAAAGATATAGGATATGAAAAAATTAGGAAGATAGATGGTGATTAAAAAAATAAATGAATTAAAGTGATTAGAAAAGTTAAAATAGAAAAAAAAATTATTAATAATTATGTATTTTATAATTAGGACAGTTATTATGGGACGGAAAAGATACTAATTGCATTATGCAATTTTGATAATATTTTTAATTTAATATTTATTTTTTAAAATATTTTAATATATATAAATTATTATTATTTATTTTTATTAAATTTAGATACTACCTTTCATCATTTTAAATATTAAATTTTTTTTTAACGAGTTTCATAAGGATATTAGATAATAAATAAAAATTTCAATGAATAAAAAGTTTAGAACACTCGTTAAAAATAAAAATTTAAACTGAATTAATTAAATAAGTAAAAAAGTGAATATTCTAATTCATCTATGAGATTAAAAAGTTACAAAAAAAAGTTTGATTTTTTCCTTTTATATTATCATTTTCTTACATGCTTTATTTTCTATAAACTATGTTTTATGAGATTAGGTAATTTTTATTATTTTAATTTTATTCTTATATGTATTTATATACATTGTCATTTATATGAATATAATAACTTTATATTAAACATAATGATCAATAAAAAAATATTTTCAAGATAGAATTGAGAAGTTTTCTTTAAGTTTTTTAACGTGTTGTTATATTCAACCAAGTTCTCTAAAATTATCTATTTTTTAATGCAAATTTTTATCTTAATTAAAAATATATGAATCAATATTATTTTGTTTACTTAAAATCATAAATATTTATATTTGATAAATGAAATATATTTTATTATTTATTTAAATATGATATAGTAACTATATAAGGTTAATTTAAGCTGCTTTTTCTCTAATTTTTTCTAAATATTATTATTTGAACTATGAAGGTTTCTTGTAGTTTCTTTTTCTTTATTTTTTTTTTTTAATTTGTATTCAATAAATACATATCTCTACATATATATTAATATGTATTTTTATAAGTATGGATTTGATTTGATTTTTGTTGCTTTGTCGTTCTTTTTATTGGTTTTGTTATTTTTTTCTATGGGATTTGATGAGTTTTGCTTTATAGAATGTATCTATATGTCTTGCTCTATATGAGTATTTTATTCATGTAAATTTTTGAAAATTTTAGAATTAAAATTTTTAAACTTGAATTTATCATTGTTATTCAAGCAATTGAATTTTTTTTAAGAAATCGATTTATAGCAAAACGTAACTATAAAACAAAACGTGTTTGCAACTAAACTGTCACAATTATAATATTAATGAATTAAAATTCATTTTATAAAAAGAATTATGTATTTTTTATTTATTTTAGTTCTCTTATTTTAGGTGGACCCTTCGAATCATGGAGCTATATAAAAATGTATTCAAATCAATAATAAATAATAATAAAATCCATAACGATGGAAACAAAAAAGAATGGTTGTTGAGCAATGAATTCATGGAGCTACTATTATTATTACCCTCTTGTAGACGCTGTGTTGAATGACAGCTGCTAGAAACTTCAATCAAAGATTTTTCTAGGAACAAACACACAAATGATTCCCCATTTAGAAAGTTCCACGTCATGCCCTCCACTCATATAATAATTAGCAAGGCTATTATTGTAATTAACGATAGACCTTCAAATTTTTCATTATTTCAGTATCATTCAGTTAAATTTATTACTCGTCAGCTCATCGTTTTAATTGCTTACAAAGAAACAGAAAATGGATCGAATTGAGGACCATAATAATAATAAAGGGCATTTCTTGAAAAGGATTGTGCAGTTTCTTGTCACAATCTCTCTTTTTTCTTTATTTCTTTGTTGCTCTTCAGGCTTTTCTTTGTTTCCTAGTTCTTTCTATCTCTATTTCAACACTTGCCTATTCTCATTCTTAACCCGTAAACTTGAAAGAAAGTACGTGTTTCTCATTTGTAATGGAATCTTAGCTTTTCTTGTTAAGAGTTCAGTTTCTTGTAGCTCTTCACCTTCTTTGTCTGATCAAAATTTCCATTTATTAGCAGTGAAACCAACAATTTCTCCGGTAGCCCAACATGAAGAAGAAGAAAAAGAACGAGGAGTAGAGGAAGAGACTCTGAGCAGAGAGAAAGGAGAAAATGAAGATTTGGTTGCAGAAAATGAAGGCAATGAAGAAGAAAGTGAAAGGGTTTTAGTGAAGCAAGATCAAGAAGATCATCGAGAAGAAGATGAAGCAAATGAAGAGTCAGTGAGTAATGAGGAACTGAACCGGCGAATTGAAGAGTTTATAAGAAAAATTAAGGAAGAAATTAGGATTGAAGCTCGATGACCACTAATTGCAGAGTAACATATAATGTTTAATGTAAATTAAATATTTATCGAAATAATTTGAAATAGACATAATTAAATAGTGCATTAGTTCACTACTCATGACACTTGTGAAAATTCATATAAAACTATATAATTAGTCAATTGCATATGATTAATTATAAATATATTACTGTTTTGAATAATTAATGACTAACAATATCATCAAGGATATAAATTAAGGACCATACATATTAATTTTTTAGAATTAAAATTATGTTAAAATTATAATTTTGATATTTATATCACATAAAAAATTAAAATTAAAATTTTATAAAAATTAATATTAATGGTAGGATATCGTTTAATGGTGATGGTGACAATGACAATAACGGTTATAATAACAATAGCCAGCACGATGGTGGCGATAGCACCGACAATAATGATGATAGTAGATCCCAGATGTTATCTATGATCAACCACTGTCGCTATCAAAAGTGGTAGCATTAATGGTTATAATTTTTAAAAGTTAAATTAAGAATTACAATTTTTTTTAATTATAATTTTAAATGTGCTACTAAACAATAGAATTGGAAAATCACCTTTTAATTTTAATTTTAGATTGTGCAAACGGATACGTACCGTAATTTGTGATAATAAATATTCATCTTAAAATTTTATATATAAAAATACTTTAAATTGTAGTATCCATTGCGCACTAAAATTTAGCCGAATCATATATATTTGATTTTTCCTCCTTCAATACTCAAAACTAATTTGTGATAATATATATTCATCTTAAAATTTTATGTATAAAAATACTTTAAATTGTAGTATCCATTGCGCACTAAAATTTAGCCGAATCATAAGTATATATATTTGGTTTCTCCTCCTTCAATACTCAAAACAAAAAGGGTTAAAATGATCTAATACATTAACTCTCCTGACGAATGTCACAATATATTACTAGACCATTCCATCTAATTTTGTCATTAGTCAATCCTAAAATAGTCAATAAGACCAATAAAAAAATAAAAATACTCTTACTCTTTATTTTTAATTAATTCCATCATATTTTTGCTTTAAAAATATTTTTATATTTTTTTGTCAAATTTGAAAATAAAAATAAGTAAAAATATTTTTTATTTTATTTATTAAAAAATAAAAATTTGAAAAAAAAATAAAAAATAAAAATATTTTTTTTAATAAATATTTTTACTTTTTATTTTCAAATTTGTCAAATATATAAAAATAAATTTTTTAGTTGTATTAAAAAAATTTAAAAAGAAATAATTTAATTTCTTCTTAAATTATTTTTTAAAATAAAAATGACAAATTTAAAATTTAAAATATTTTTTTATTTTTTATTTTCAAATTTATCAAAAAATACGAAAAAAAAAATTTAACCCTAAAAAATATTTTTTAAAACAAAAATAGAATGTAATTAATTAAAAATAAAAGGTAAAAGCATTTTTATTTTTTTATTACCATTATTTATCATTTTAGGATTGACTAACTGTAAAATTGAATGAAAATATGTATTATTATAACGGAATATTCGTCAAGAAGAAATTAATATATTTTTGAAATGTAGGATAATTTAGTATATTGTGTCATTTTATAGGAAGAAATAGCAATTAATCTAAATTAAAAACAAAAAAAAACTAATACCCATAAAAATATGATGAAAATCTTACTAAATATGTTTGATTTATTATATAAGCACAATATTTTATATCAGAAAAAATTCTTCCCTACACAATAAGTAATTTATCATTTTATACGCCCAACACATGACAAATACTCAAATTCACATCTGCTTAACATCATTGTATACATATGGTTAAAGCTAACTATTGACAGTAAATACATATCTATTACAAATAATATTATTAAAAATCATCATCCATCAACACATTAACATTGGTATTGTTATGTGTCTATATATAATAATACTGACAAAAAATTTATAGTTACATAAGTGTTATATAATGAGTGGTACTATCACTAATTTTTATTAGTATTAAATTTTTATTTTTTTATTTTTAACAGTATATGTACTAGTGACATTATATAGAGGGAAAATTCTTACAATAGTTTTTGGCATAATTTTATAGGTGTTAACCAGCTATCAACTGTCCCAATCCATTAAAATCATTTCGTGATTTATCGTGGTGACATATCACTTTTGAAACACGACAATTCTAGATATAGATACACTTAAGATTATTAGATACCTATAGAATTCATTAATAATTCAATTATCAATCTTTCATTCTTAACTCATTCATTAATATTCAAATTTCATTTATTACTTATTAAATTTTCAGAAATTTCGACAGAATCTCCTTTGTATTTTTAATGTTATTTCTAACTTAAAATTGGGGTTTTTAAAAATAATATAATATGTACAAAAAATTATTTTTTATACTCAATAATTTACCATCTTTATACCATTAACTTCACAATTTCCATAGTCATATAAAACACTTATATATGCTTATTCTATTTATAACATGATACGATCTATATTCAAGCATTATCAATATTAATATTTTTATCATTAGCATATATCATATCATATTCATTTTTTTACCGTCATTATCATTTAAATTTCAGTAACAGTTAACATATATATACAAACTATCTAATTCCCATAATATACCATATGAAGCTCTAAAGTATAAATCGACTGACTCTACCAAAAAAGAATTTACATTGGAGTCGTTGGATGTCCCAAGTATGGAGGAAGGAAACAGTCTTTGAATTTTATTTTATTTTATTTTTGCCCTTAGTACTTTTTTCCTAAAAAATAATTAAACAAACCAAGTGTGAGTATAATTATACTCAATGAGTAATACACATATTATCTTACTTGTAAGACTAAGTGAGGGCGTTGCTCACAATAAAGATAATAATGACATAAAATATACAATAATAATGGGTTTATTAATCAATTAAAAATTCATAAAGTTGAAGTCATTTAACATATGGATTCAGTTTTACATTGGCATTAAAAATTCATAGCATATCATATCATAAAATGACAGAATAATTATTGATCACTTAATCAGAGGCTACAATCCTGTAGCATGCTATTTACTCATATGGTTGATCAGACCGCATGATTAGGATTTTAATCCCTTTCTAATTAGGATCATTAAATCATTGTATATAATGTTATTAAAACTTCTGTCATTTCATTAATGTCATACATATAGTGCTTAATCATTAGGTATCAAAAATAACTTAAGCACTTCCAAGGGGTTCAATACATGAAATATTAGACTAATTATACAAATTCATTTAAAAGGAATCATTTGGGATTATAAAAGGGCATGGAATTAATCATGGATCAAACAATTGGTATTTTCGGCCAACAATGGAATTTCATGGCAATTTCAATAATTTAATTTGAAAATAATGTCAAGCAAAATAGTATATATATTATTCACCTCACTGGGCATTTTTCACTAGTACACTTTTCACTCTTTTCTTCTTTAATCCAATGCTTATGTCATTTGTTCACTCTTGGCTCTACATCTTCAATTAATTCCAGTTTATATACTATTTAACATAAAATTACATTAATTACACTTTGTACACCCCAACTCCAGTGGTGTGACGGTCCTAGAGTAAGAGTAGGCTTAAGGCCACCATAAACCCGTAGAACTCATATATCATGAATCTCATACACAATTATATCAATTACAATATTATATATATTCATACAATGCCCGTAGAACTCATATATCATGAATCTCATACACAATTATATCAATTACAATATTATATATATTCATACAATGATCATTTCTATACATTCAATTAAACATCAATCATATCTTTACCATTATCATTTCATAGATTTCTCCTGTTCCTTAATGATCAAAAGATGCATCTCACATCACTAAGGAACAAGTTACCATTATCATTTCATAGATTTCTCCTGCTCCTTAATGATCAAAAGATGCATCTCACATCACTAAGAGTACCCAAAAGGTAATAATTCATATATCAAAATATTTGTATCCTCAATGACTGACTACGGAGCTCTAGAATATACTCTCAAATACATATCATGTCATAGTACCAATTAATGCACATACAAAATATCTCAAAAATTATTACAATGAAGCTTCTTGGAAGAATGGATCAAGAAGTTGGATCCTCTCTATTAGCTCCTTCACAAACTATGCTATCACTTGAAATCCACAGAAGAGGAGTGAGCCTTCAACTCAGTAAGATATGAACATTATAATTCAAGAATCTGAATATAGAATTATGGTCATGAAAAAAATATTTATACATATAGGTATAAAAAGAATCATAAGTTTTACTTGAAGGAACAAGGGTGCTCATAATAATTTGGCAATATCAAATTATATCACAAATCGAATCATGGTTCATATTTAGAAAATGAGATGCCCACAAAAAATGGCATTATCAAATCTCATATGATAGAACTGATCTCATGTCATAACATACGTATCAGTAGCCTTGCTACTTCAACATGAACACATGCTTGGCCAGGCATATGCCTAGAGCTCATGGTCCCCTCTAGGTGGAATACTGATAAAAACCCTACCAGTTGGGCTCCCAAAGTGCATTATGGACCAATGAATTTACTCTCATTAGGAAGAGTGTTCTATCCATGGGGTCATGGGATTTCAATCTCACAATAAGCATATTAGTCGCAAGACCATCATCATATATCATCATTCAAATCGGTTCAAACAAACAAGAAACATATAAACTTGATCCAAGAAGGTTGATCAAGTCATTCACATTATACAAATATATATATATATATATGGATGAACAAATATAAGAATACTTGGTCATATTAATTTCAAAGAACAATAATCAAATAAGATGTTCATACTTACCTCTTACACAAATTCTCTTAAATTTCTCTTTAGCAATTTTCAACTCCAACTCCTCAATTATTTTGATTTTCTCCTCCTAAGAAATTTTTCCCAAATATACAAAATTAGGGTTTTCTCCAAATCAATAATATTTAATATGATTTCT
>CANXYC010190450.1:0-33718 GCA_948193065.1 Aleurites moluccanus
TTAATTTTAGTAACTGTTAATATATATATATATATATATATATATATATATATATATATATATACAAACTATCTTCTTCCCCAAAATATACCCCATGGAGCTCTAGAGTATGAACTGACTGACTCCACAAAAGAAATTTACATTGAAGTCGTTGGATGTCCCAAGTACAAAAGAAGGAAACTGTCTTGGGGTTTTGCTCCTAGTACTTCTTTCCTATGAAATTTTAAACAACTACGGGTGAGTATAAAAATACTCAGTGAGCATGCATACATCATTACACATGTGATATGGTTATATAATAACAAAGTATACTGATGGAAGTTTAGTGATAATGAATACAATGAATGAATATCAGTATGTCAAGTTTGCATATTAAAGGTTAATTAATTGCACACCAAATATCTTTGGAAGTTTGGAACAGGTAACAATCAAATCAATGATAAACAATAATCGATGAAAAATTAGCTATCAATGGTAAGCAATAAGATATAAGCTTGGAATCAATGAACAGGTAAATAATACTCGTATCATGTAGATAAGACAGATAAAAGTCCAAAACACATGTAATCTTATATCAATCTTATATCATGTACATAAGGCTGATCAGACCCTATGGCTAGGACAATTAACCCTTCCCAGCTAGGGTATCACATATAGTCAATGTACACATTGCTGACAGTATGTACCCACTACTCCGTCGGTGAGATAGCTCTGTCAAATCCACATGTAAATAGGCCAATGGAAATTAATAACAATATCAAAATTTCATTAGGAACATTACGGTACAATGGCTTTCGATCGATACACATGGCTTACTTGTCAACCAATGTCAATACATTTCATTAATCATGTATCGGTTTCTTTTCTTAATAAAAAGGTAGCAATTATAATAAATATCATGAAATGTGGTTAAATATTTAGTGTGCATACTTTTAGGAGCAATTCGGGTACATAATGAATCAAGTACAATAGGCATTTCAATATCAATAACAATCAATGGATTTGGTGATTTCAATCATAAGAATGATCAAAGAATGATCAACAATAGCAATGTGTCACTTAACCAAGAAAGAATCATATTCATTGGGTCAACAAATCAAAACATAGGTATGTATAATGATGTATACATTATTCACCTTAGCTTATGACTTGTACATTTCCCTTTTCCTTTATCTTTGATTCTTTGCCTTATCTCTTATGGTACCCATCACATCTCTTATTCATTCTTGACTCTAAATATCCAATTAATTTCCATTTAGATATTATTTAAAACAAAATTACATTACTTATACTTATATTAAAGAAAATTCCTCAAATTTCCAAGTTACTAGGGTTTTACTGTGCAAAATTCTTTACTAGCAGCTTGTGTTCCATTACTCGTATCTCTCTCTATAATTATCTAATTGCTTCAATTATTGTTCCTACTTAAACTTAACATATAAGGTTCTAACATATCTAAATTTCACATTAAACTCATTACTACACAATTTATGGTATTAATTTGAACTCAGGATTATAACCAGTCCTGCTGCCTGAATTTTGCCTACAAATCTTATTCTAGCAGATACTGTTCTTTTGCTAATAACTCAATAAATACTTAAACAATTATTGTAATTCTTTTTCCTATTGTAATTAAACTCATAAAATTATAACATACCCAAATTTTAGAATTTTTGGATCACTGAACAATTATTAGTGAATTACCTAAATTAAATTACTATCCTGAAATCTCTATCCAGCCATGCCTATAATTAATACCGTGCTCATCCAATTACAAAACTATTTCATAGTAATTTATATAACATATAAATGAACATCTTTTATGTTTAACACTTTCTCTAATTCAGAATTTAAGACACTTATATTAATAGAATTCTGTAACCTATGTTCTGTTAAACAGTCTTTCCGGGCAGTCTATACTTATGACCTAATATATCATAAACCAAAAATTCAATTAAAAAACTATTTTACATAATTATATATAAGACATATATGAACACTTTTCATTTTTAATACTTCTTCTAATTCTGTCTCTATCATTATATATAATAAAAATACTGTAGCATTTTTTCATAACCCTAATTCCAGATCAATCACAGTGTTTACCCAATAACTCTTTCCTCACTTCGAATTTTTCAAATTCCTTTCACAGAAATATAATTAAAATATTTATCTACAACTTTTATGTTTTAACCATCTTCAAATTAAGTCATTAAAATTTCAGAATATTAGCCATAATTTACTGCCTTAAAATAGATTTCAGAAACTATATAAAACCTAGCTTATTCTTTACATTTTTTAATTTAATTACCTCAATTATTTGCCAAATCATGCTATATAACTCTTAAATATAATTAAAAATGACAATTTTAGAATCATTGCTTTAAGTTAAACTCTTGGATTCCATCTTCTTTGATCCCTCCAAATAGCTTCACATAATCTCTATTAACTTCCTTTCTTAACTCTTCTTTCTTTCAACTCTTCCTATCTAATTTTAGTTGATTTATTTGGAAAAATTAAGAAAATATTTCTTTAGTTGCTTTCTTCCTTAGATGGTTCATCCACTTCCTCCTCTATTTTCTATTTTCATCTTCTTTTTATATACACCAAAAGCCAACCAAAAAGAAATGGAGATAGAAGTAGAAATTTCTAGATTTATGATGATTTGTCACCTATTTAATTAACTAATAAATCAATTAATCATTTTCTATCAAAAAATTCATATTCTCACTATTATGGCTGGCCACCTTGCTTATTTATAGAATGGATGGGTCTCAAAACTTTGTTTAATTGTACTTTTGGCCCAAAATTTTGCTTATTTGCATTTTGACCCCAAAACTTTCTATAATTTATTATATCTATTCTGTTTAGATTCAATCTCAAGTATGGGAAGTGAAATACCTTATTTTAAGTTATTCTATCCTTTAAAAATAGTTTTGGGTCATTTTTGGATCTCAGACAGTGAATTTTCAAAATTGCCCCCAAAGTTGCCTTTATTTATAATTTTGCCATTACTCTTATTTTCAGTATTCCAAAATATTTTTCAACTCTTTCTTTTCATCATAATTTCATATAAATTAACTTATTTCATCACCCAAGTCTGGGTCTGAAAGTTTTAAATTTGCCGAACTACTATTTTCCCGACAGTGTTCTCGACACCGATAATTTTCGAAAAAGTATCTTATTTGCATTCCAACTGTATCTCTAAAATTATTTCTAATCATTTTAATAATTTCAACCCAAAAACTGAGAACTATATCATGCATTCAATATAGGGCTTCCTAGGGTATTACAAGTTTCAATTATTTTTATTTTATTTTTATTTTTCTTTTATTTTTCTATTTCCTTTCTTTATTGCTTTTTTCATCTATCAACGTGGTAGCAATATATTTTTAGTTTTTTTTTCTCTAAATTCTTTGAAGTAAATTTTTAATTTTTAATTTTTTTGCATTAGAATTGAATTATACATCTTCCTACCAAATTAATGAGGGTTAATTTTAATTATTCTTAGGAAAAAAATAGTATCGATTTTAAATAGGTTATGAAATCGTGTTGTAGGGTGATGTTGATATTTTATTTTTTGTATATAATAAGTAACTAAGAAAAATCTGGTTTATAATTATTTTAAGTTATGGAGCTATTTTAGTATACAGATTAATTAACTTATGTCAGGACCCACTTTTGGTCTGCGAAGGTCCTAGGGCACGAGTAGACCTAAGATTACCGGAAACCCATAGAATCTATTAACAATTCAATTATCAATCAAACGTTAGGCACTATACAGTTTCAGTAGCAAATTATATCCAATTTATATTAACTCACATGTTGAGTAGTCTAAAATTATGTCATAACATATATAAGATCACTAATATCTATTGTACCCTAGAAATTTACCTATGGAGCTCTAGAGTATCTACAAACAGACTACATAAAAAAAAATTAATACACTAGAGTTTTCAATAGTCCCAAGTTCAGAAGAAAATAGATGACTTAGGAATAGCT
Organism: Aleurites moluccanus; assembly: GCA_948193065.1. Lineage (NCBI taxonomy): Eukaryota > Viridiplantae > Streptophyta > Magnoliopsida > Malpighiales > Euphorbiaceae > Aleurites > Aleurites moluccanus. Next base: position 4,003 of record CANXYC010190450.1, read on the forward strand.
CCTAATACTGACTAGTCCTCCTGTAAAAAAATAATAGAAATCCACATATGAGTATAAAATACTCAGTGAGCAATACACGTATTATCTTACTTGTGAGGTTAGGTAAGGGAATTGCTCACAAGGAAGATAATGATACATGTATATAACAATAACAATAGGGTCATTCAACATGTAGATTCGGTTATCAATATCTTCACATTAGCATTAAAGATACATATCATATCATATAATCATAAAAATAACAAAATTATTATTGATCATTTAAGCAGAGGCTACAATCTGGTAGCATACTATTTACTCCTGCGGCTGATCAGACCGCATGACTAGGACCTTAACCCCCTCCTAGCTAGGATCATTAAACCATTGTGCAAAATATCATTAAAATTTCTGTCATTTCATTAATGCCATATATATATAGTGCTTAATAATTAGATATCAAAAATAACTTAAGTACTTTCAAGGGTTCAATATATAAACATTAGGTTAATCATGCAAATTCATTTAAAAAGAATCATTTGGGATTATAATGGGCATAAAATTAATCATGAATCATTCAATTGGTATTTTTGGCCAATAATGGAATTTCATAGCAATTTTAATAATTTAATTTGAAGGCACTGTCAAGCAAAATAGTATGTATATTACTCACCTCATTGCAAAACTTACAATCCCAGCTCACTCCTCTACCTAGATCCCCCATTTATATCCGTGTCCTCATTTGAAGTTACACATTAATTTAAACATTAAAAATCAGTATTCATCTATATGTTATACATTAATCTTCAATTTAGTTTAATAAATTTCCATTTATTCTTATACTTAGGATTTTTAACCTAATAACTCTCACTTATTAATGTTATTCTGGCAGTTTGGACGTTTCTATCTTTAACTCAGTCTACACTTATCCAATTTCTTTGATTATTTTTTCTAATTAAACTAGACATATCAGGGTCTAATATACCAAAATTCAGTTATGTTCAAGTTCTACATATCATATGGTGTCAGTTTGAACTTAATCCTATTGTCAACCCTGCTGCCCTGCACTCCAATTCGGGCAGTCAATACTAAATTGGGTACATCTCATAAAATACTAATCTAATGATAAAACCATTTTATATAAATCTATATAAGACATAATAAACATCTTTCATATTTAACACTTAGCCTAATTCAGTCTTTAATCATCTGTGAAATAAAAATACAGTAGCATTTTTCAAATTTTCCGGTTCTGAGTCAGTCTTTGTTTTTACTTAATAACTCTCTCCTCACTTCGAATTTTATAAATTTCTTTTACATGTATATACTAGACACATATATAAAAAACTTTTATGTTATCAATTTCACAAATTCTATCATTTAGGTCATGGAATACCTGTCATAACATACTGCTTCTACAGAATCCAAATTTTCAAATTTAGTCACAAAACAAACTTTTCTCTATCTATCTAATTCTCAACATATAACCTTCAATTAAAACCCTAATTATTCAATCATAATCTCATATATCATCATGTTTTCTCAATCATATAATTTTAGTAATTATTTAACTCAAAAATTAAAATTAAACATAAAGACTCCAAGTGACAGAATTTTACCTCACTCAAATCCTCTATCTTCTTTGTCTTCCTTGATTTCTATTCCCTTCTTCCCTCTCTATTTTTTTTTTCAATGGAATCTTCTCTTAATAAGCTTCCTTCTCACTCTTAGGTTTACTCTTTTATAGAAATTTTTAGAGAATTCCTATCTAAAGCAAACTTTGGGATGAAATTTTTGATGTAGAAGTGAAAGAACCTATCTTGCTCTCACTTATCTTGGTTCGGTTACTATGATGACTTTGGATAAGTTGTTTCCGTTCTCTCTCTTGTTTTTCCTTTATTTATGGACTTCTGTATGCCTTAATAAAAATCCAACAACTTTTGTCAAGTTTTTGTATAGGAAAATTAAAAACTTTCTAGAATAAGGTGAGTTGTTTGCCTAGTAAGTTGACAAGTGTTCTTTCTTTACTTAAAAGGTTTCTTACTTATTTATCTATATATATACATATATACTACTTGGCTACCATTCATCCATTTGGCAGGCATTCCCTGCCTTAATACTAATAATTTCCTTTTAGTTAATTAATATATACACTTTAGATAGTCAACTTAAGATAAACTTAGAAATTTTGGTTTCCTTAAAGCTTGACAAGTGTAAAGATGTTTAATTCTTTTGCTTAAAATCTTTGCCTAATAAAACAATTCACTTTCTATTCATTTTCATCATGTTGGCCGACCCACTAATTTTCCATTTACATATGAATATTGACTTTTCAACTAAGTTAGATAATGACAAACTTTGGTGGGTTCCTTTTACCTTTTGTTTGAAAAGTTAAATTTTTCTTTCCATAAGCTTTTATCCCTTTGCTTCTTTATCTTATATTACCTCAAATGATCTTATAATTAATTCCATTTCATTTATAGACAACCAAATATTGTCTCTGTTTTATTCCATTTAATAGTGTATCATTATCTCCATTATTGGCAACTCTATAGTCTTTAATCTTCGTATCATATTTTCTTATAACTTTCATTATTTAACTAATCATCGAATCTTATTTTTCATTTAACACTCAATAGTTAAATTGTCGAAGTCCGTCTAATATTCATTTTTCTATCCATTCTGTCACTTTTGCTAAACTTTTCACATTTACAACTATTCTATACTAGTTTTTATATCTATTTTTCAATTCCCATTTTGGATTCTCGATTCTCATCACTGTCTAATCATTCTGATTCACTGTTGTCTGCCTAATTTCTGTTAGGGTGTTACAATTTAAATATGGAATTATTATTTTTTTTTTGTGGGAATTTAAATTATGGATAGGTAATGGATTGAAGGTATGCAGTATCAATTGATTAAAAATTAGTAATTAAATATTGGAGTTTAAGTCAACGTCGAAATCTTTATATGATGGTATATTAGATGTTAGGCTTTTATATAATTAAATTTTACAATGATCAAATGGTCGGATCATTTGTAATTAAATAAATTATAGTAACTATCTAACTAAAAAAATTATACAGGTCAATCTATATTTAAAAATTAATTGAGGGTACAAACGATGTTCATTTTGGTTGAAATTTTACTGAAGTATAACTGAATATGTCAATTATTTTTTATAATTGTTTTAGAATTTTTGAAGAATTTTAAGATAGGTTTGTTATGGAGTTATGTTTTTGCTGTTAATATTTAGTTAGTTTGCGGGACAACTATATTTGAAACTTGTTTTAGAGGTCTTAATGGAGTGTGGAGATTTTTGGAGGACATATTTATTGATATATTATCTATATGTTGTTAAAATTGAGTTTAATTTGGAGTTATTTTTGAGAGTTTAGAATATATTGTGTCTCTGATATCACAATGGATATTTATTGAGAAAACTCAAATTTTGGTGTGGAGTTGCTTATCATTTGCATATCATATAGAATATAATATTTAAATATACATATTATCATTAGGAGATTAAGTCGAGAAGTTAATATATTATATATTTATTTAGGTGGAGGTTTGCCTAATTAACAAAATCAGTAGGATAAAAGTTATTGTTATTTGATTAATTTGCTATTAGGTGAGGACATGTGTATTATATATGGTAATTGAATAAATAATTAATTATTGTAAAATTAATTGTTATTGTGTTGTGTGTATTAGAAGTCAGGGAATAAAATATTTTATGTGTATATGTGTTTGACTACTAATATGAATTACTCGATATGTGCTTAAATAATAGATATGTTATATTTGTATTATTGTGTTGTGTTGGGATAAGAACATGACTTGGACTTCCCATGGTGCACTTGGGTTATATGTGAGCTATTATATGATTCGGGCGGAAATGCTTTATATGTTACATGTGTACTGGGTTTGTTTACAGTGTCCCATTTATAAATGGTACTTGGGTTTAATGCCTTATATGTTGTTTGGCAAGTCTGACAAGGTCTTTCCCATTATGCTTATTGTGTTATTATTTTTTTTTTGAATGCTGGTTGTGAATATATATGAATATTAAAGTTGATAATTGAATTTAAGGCCTTATTTGAATCTGAATTGTGGCATTGTCATGAATGTGATATGGGATGTTTGAAATTCCTTGATTTTGAAATTCCTTGATTTTGTGTATCTATAATTTAATATAAGTAATGTTAATAGAAAATTTTTTGTCTCGTATATTCTCACTGAGCAATGTGGTGTATGCTCATTACTTTATAGACATTTATTTTGCATATTAGTAATTATTAACAAGATTACTATCTTCTTTCATCCTTGAAGCCATGCCAAATCTAGAACATTATTTTTCTTATGGTTTTAGATGAATTTCAGACTATTAGTTAGAATGAAATTTTTTTTTATATAGATCATGGGATTATTTATTTAAGGTTATTTATTAGTTATTTAGACTTAGTAAGATTAATATTTGTTATTCAAATAAATAAATATATTATTGGATTTGAAGTATTGGAGATTAAATAAATTTAAAATTAAACATAAAATTATGTTTATTTATTTATAATGATATTATTAGGCTTGTGTGGTTAGGTTACGGTTTATCTGCTCGCCGATCATAACCCGAGTTTGGATCGTGACAGGTTGTTTCTAATTGAGAGTCTCGATCAAGTCATATTACGGTTGAATGGTAGAATAACGTGTCTGCTCAGTTGACTATTAGTTATGGAGCCTTATGCTGCTATTACCTAAATCCTAGGAATTACATATTTAAGAAACTTGAAAAATTGTACCGGGGTAAACACTTCTTGTAAGCTAAACGAGCTCGTCTGGTGGCAAAATGGAGCACCGTTGGAGCAAGGTACTTGGTGCCTTAGACGATCGTTGGGAAGAGGCGTGAGGCAATTCGTCCGTGATGTTGGGCCTGGTAATCTTGATGGTGTAAGGCTTGTTGTCTGTAGTTTTGGGTATGTCCTAAATTTTGTTGGAACAATCCATTTAATATAGCTATTTTTAGTTCTTCTTATGTACAATTGCAATTACCAAAATGGAAATTAATTCAAATATATTAGAAAAATCTATTAGATTCTTGAGTTTTTATATATTTTATTAAAATATATTACATTATTTTGGAATAAATATATTTAATATTATTATATATTATTTCAACGTTAGTTGCTTGTTGCTACAAAAGAGAAACCAAATTTCCTATCATCTCCGAGAAGATTTATAGATTTGCCCAAAGTTTAGTTGAAACAATTATCACCAAAAAAAATATCAAGCACATAAATTTTTCATTATCATTTTATCAGATATATTATATTATTTTTTTAGTCTGTATACATCTTTTATCCTCTGAATTTGTTACGATTAATCTCTTTATCCCTAAACCTTCAAATTAACTAATTTAACACTAAACTATGAAGTACCCATTTATCTTAGTCATTAAGTCATGACAATACACTTTACAAGGGCAAACGAAATATCTAAATATATATAAGCTGAAATTTTGATTAAAAATTATTATTTTATTATTAAATTTATTATTTTCTCTTTCTTCTTCATACTAATCCCTCCCTTTCCTCTCTCTATCATTTTTCCACATTACCATTATACTCCTAAGGCTTCAACTTCAAAAACTTTTTAAATGATACCTCTTCTGCTTTTGATATTATAAGAACCTAATTTTAGCACACTTCAGTCCGAGTCGAAACTGAATAATGAGGCATCATATATCAAGATGCAAAATTGAAGTTTCTTGTTGAGGAGATGATTAATTTTGAGAAAATGAAAAATAAACCCGATGAGATTGCCAAGTGTAATACCCAGTGCTTGGGTTACTTAGTTAAAATATTCGTGTATTAGATTTACTTGTGTTTTGTTTGATACATATTAAATAATTTCACGTGTGTATGTGCATGATAGATGCTTTAAGAGTGTATATTGAGTATATATTACTCTTAGAATGGATTTATGATGATACATGATGAGTTATACTTAAGTTTGAAGTGTTATGCATAGTTTAGTTGAGTTGTTTGAGTTTTAGACATGTTAGAATGGAGAAACATGAGAGATTTTCACTTAACAGTCTCTTCACAGGGTGTGAAGCATCCTGCACTGGCATGAGAAACCTTTTACCATTGTGAGAATATTTTATGTATAATTTTTAAGTTTCCTCATATTTGCCTTCAGGGTGTGAAGCATCCTTTCACAGCCATGAAAATGTTTCTATCCTAAGCGTGAACAGTGGGCTTCATGGCCGTGAAGGCTCTCTTCACGGGCTTGAAGACTTGGACTTATATATACCTAAACCTCATTTTTTCATTTCCAGCTCTTTTATTTCGTCCTCTGTTCTCTCTTTCTTCATAAATACACTTCAACTATCCACTTACTCATTAAACTCTCTTCTTAAATATTTATTACATCTCAAATAACCCAAGATTCAAGAATCAAACCTCTAAAAATACTAAGATTTCAGATTTCTCAAAAATCTCAATTTCTAGGATTTCAAGGTATTTACTCCAAACTCATTTATAAGTTAATCTATGGATATAATAGATGAATATAAGTTATTTATGAGTATTAAAAGGTATTTATTATAGATTATAAGAAAGATTCATGGATTTACAGTTTTTGGATGAATAGTAGCTATTCATCCTAATCTTCTATATTCTTCTCATATATGATTAAATTGATGCTAGAAATCATGTTTAAACTCTTAAGGATGTTTAGAATCATAAAGATTTATCTTGTATGAGTATGTTTTGGCAAAACTCTAATTTTGGATATTTAGAGATTTTGGTTTAAGAGAGGAGAATTCAAGATAATAGAAAGGACTACTCCTTACTAACACACGATCTAGATTTGTAATGCATCTTGTACTATCTAACACACGATCTTTTGTACCATATAGGAAACATTTCCAAATGTCTAGATTTGAACCTAAGTCAATAAGCCCTTTGGAAAAGGAAATAGTGGAAATAGCTAAGAAGATGGTGAAATCTGAAATGAACCCTTTAAGGGAAGAGATAAAGGCTACTATACATGAGGTGATGGGGTACTCAAAGCTTTCATGAGTCAAGCCATCTCTAAAACCTTGAATAAGAAGACAAAAAAAGGAAGTTGGGTTATATACCAAGAAAGAAGATTTCATCTCAAGACATGAAAAAAAGAAGCCCATCATGCCACATAAAAGGGAGTTCACCCCACTAAATGAACCCATGACCAAAATTCTAGAAAGACTTCATAAGAGAGGCCTCCTACAACCTTATTGCCAATTTCCATTAAGTTATTGGCCATTACACAAACCAATGTAGAAGGTTTAAGAATGAAATTCAAAACCTCATTGATAATAGATAGTTTTCTATCCTAAACCTAGTCCAACCTTCATCAATGTGCATGGCATACAACGATGACTATGGAGCATATTTTGAAGGGTCCACTACAAGAAATCGCACATTATATGACAAAAGTTTTTATAATGTAAGTAATTTTGTCACAAAAAACTAATTAATATGACACAAAATTCAATTCGTCACTAATTGTTTCACTTTTGTGACCAATATTAAGTTTGTCATATTATATTATCAAATTTGTCATCAAATATGTTCGAGTTAATTTCACTGGTAGTTCTTGAAGTATTAACTAATGCACATTGTGGTCCTTAATCTTTAAAACGTAATACAAAAATCCTCAGACTTTCAATTTACTTTCACTGACAGTCCTTAACTACCCAAAATTATTGTTATTTCTATTTTAACTCCTCGAAGTCCTTTTCTTTTTTCAAAGAAATTCAAAAATCCCCTTTTCTTTATAACTTGGCTCTGATACCATTCAAGACGAGCTTGCTCTCTCTCTAATCAGTCTGTTAAGAGGAGAAATTATAGAGAGCTACTCCTAGAAATCTTTAAAGAGTTTTTCTTTTATTTTTGATTTCTTTCAGCTTCTCATACTCATTGTGATAGCGAGAGCTGGCAACAAAACCTAAAAGGCCTTTGTTCTCGAGGAAAAAATCCTCAAACTCACTCTGTCTAAGAGTTAACTCTTCTAAATTTTTAAACAATTTGTCTATATAATTATTTAGAGAGTCTAAATGATCTATAATAGAATTTAAAAATCCTATCACTGGATCCTTGCCTATGTGATCTAGGTGATGACAATTAGGATAAGAACAACCTGAAAAATTACTGGTCATCCAACAATCATGCAAAAACACTAAGCCTTTCTAGATAATCAAATTTATTAAATTCAAGCTCTTGGTCTAGAAATTTTTTAAGTTCAATGTCGTCTTTGTTAGGCCTCTCAAGGCTTTCAATCCTTTCTATAGCAATAGGTAATTCTCTTATTCTTTGGTCATATAAAGTAAAGAAAGGATCATGTAGTCTAAGAATGACACTCAACTCTTCCCTCCTAGCTTAAGTTAAAGCTAAACCTCTAAGTCAATTTCTATTAGCAGATTGGTTGGAAGACATAAACATTTAAATATAAATTTAAAACATTTATGAAATATAAACCTTTGTAAACAGGGTCCACTAAGCTTCCGTAACTACTTCAGCCCTCCTTCCAAGCTCATCACTAGCAATACCTTTAGAGAGATATGGAGGATATGACTTACTGTCCTTACTTGGTTAGGTCTTACTGCAACACTCCTGGATATCAGACTATTTTGAAGGATGAAAGATATATAGAAGCAAAATTATAATATATATAAATACTTGAAAAAGACTTTTCTTAAAGAAACTATGTATTTTATTTAGCTCTCCTTCTTCAATAAGTTGAAGAGGTATACATAGACTTTTTACATATGAAGCTAGTGTTTGTATTACTGTTTCCCAGCTCCAAAGTAAAGTAATTTACACAGTATAATAATTAAGATAGGTAGCTGGAATAATATGTCAGCTTTACAAAACTACAAAAATAAATGGACAGTTAGTGCCTCTGGTACTGTTCTCCAGCTGTATTCAATACAATACTTAAATAAAGACAATGATTGATTTAATTTTATAGCTAAGGAGTCCTTATCTAGAGATAAGTTCTTTTCATCGAGACCATAAATTTTAAAGCTACTTTGACCGATAATACTTTTAATACTTGCAGTCACTTCTGAAAAGCAATTCCTTATTTATCGCGCTAAGGTTGACGTCATGGATGACGTTTTTGTCACTCCATCTATGAGTTGATAATGGATGTATGGATGTAACATAGAAAACTATTTGAGAGAATGATCTATCGAGTCCACCCTTTTAATCTTTCTAGTATAGGCCACTTCTGGCGGAATGTTTAAACTCATTTCATCAAGAAGTTTATTCCTTTCCATTACTAACTAAAGAAAATCTTCTTCATCCTTTTTGCGGATTTCGAGCTATTTTTCTAAATATCAAATATATGAAACAACTTCATCTACAAAGTGTTATAGTTGCGGAAGTTTCTTTTGGCTAATCCTCCATGCAATCCATAATTAAATATAGATTCATTTTTTGAAAGACCATAATCATACTTTATGAAGTACCAGGCATTTTCATCCATGCAGAAATTTGAAGCCTCAGGGTTATCTACCCTCATGATCTTCATGAATTCTTCATGAATGTCATTAGATTCATTTTCAGATTCTTTCATTGTGATTTCCCTAGGAGATTGTTGGATTTTCTATTTTTTGAATTCAGTTGTTCCAAAAACAATATCTCAATTTAATTCATCACAATTAGGATTCTCATCCTCAAAGCTTTTATCAGCTTTAATCTCTTCACGAGTTTGGTTTGAAATTTGTAAAGATTCACTAGCCTTTCTACTAGCCTTGTGTTTGTAATCTGACATATCACTAGAGTTTTTATAACTCTCCTCCTGTAAAGGAGTTTGATTTGGAATTTTTAAACTTTCACTAGCACATTCTCTAGCTTGTTGATTTGGAATGGATAAAGATTCATTGGCACTTTCAGAAACCTCTTGGTTTAGAACTTGAGGTTCCTTGGCACTTCCACTAGCCTTTTGGTTTGGAACCACTCAAGGTTCACTGGCATTTTCACCAGCCTTCTTTGAGCCATCATGGCTACTATCCAATGAAGGAGTTGGGCCTTGAGGCCTTCCCATAGTGGCCATTTCACCTTCATCCTTTTGATAAAGTTCTTCTCTGAATCTTTTTACCTGTTCAAGAGTAAGGCCAAATTTTTTGGCTGCTTTTTCGTAAAAATCTTCAGGGACTCTCGCTTTTGGTGCCAGAGAATTTTTCTCTTTATTCTTTTGAATCAAGGATTTCTCTTTTGGCTTTTCATTAGCCTTTTTTAAAGACTAACCAGTTCTTTTGAACTCGTTGGCTTCTTCTTAGGACACTCTGTAGAGATATGTCATTGAGATTTACATATCCAACACATAACATCTTTCGATGTTACAGCTTTTCTTTTCATTTTTGAAGAACCAGAGCTATAGCTCGTGGAGTCTTTACTCCCTTTCTCAACTTTCTTTGTGCACTATTTTCGAGCGTGACCCTCTTTTTTACAGATCCAACATAGCTTGTTTTTTACGGCATGGTCCATCTGCAAAATTAGACAATTTATGAGAAAAAGAATCAGCTATTATATTTTTATCAGAAGGAATATATTCAATATCAAACATGTAATAGCTAAACCATTCTTGCAATATTAAAATTCATCAGGGAGTGCATTAGGTCTAGCACTGGTAATCGTTGCACCTGTATCAACTAACGCATCCAAAGAGTAATCATAATAACCAGAAAATTTAAATGTTAAGGAAATGTACGTACTCAAACCTAATTCTTTTGTGTTAAATATCTTTGATGATTCCATGGTATCAGGGCATACCATTTTCCAGACCTCCTCTAAAGGAATCAATCGTTGTTGAGAAATATTTTGTATTTCTTTTATAACCTCAGGAACTAGTGTTAGATGTTTAACCATCCTTATATATTTTTTTTTGAATTTCTTCTTCTTCATATACAGGTAAACTAATGGTCATATATCCTACAATAGTTCTTCCTTCGGAAGATGATTGTGTATCTTCTTCCTGGACTGGTGTCCTAGGGACTTCTTCTCTAATTATTGATGAAGTGGAATTACTTCTAGGTAATCGAGGGACATGATATGATCTCCTAGGAGGATTAGAAATCCTTAGATTTCTCATAGGGTCATCTAGATTTAAGGTGATATTTCTATCCCTTTGTGTGATTTGAGAGGAACCTATTGATCTTAATGTCTCTGCTGGTTTTTGAAGAACTCAACTCCTAAGCCAAGATAACTCTAGATGATTAATTTCTTCTCTATGGAACTGTCTATAGTTATCTGAACCTTCATTGAATAACTCTGTAATTTTAGATATATTTCTCACTCCAGGATAGGTTGTATTAATCAATTTAAAAATTATCCTAGTGTGATACGCTAAATATTTAGTCTAAAAATTCATTCTATTCATATTCATGGATTTAATCCTTAGTGATAAAGAATTACCCAAACACTTATCCTTTACAGACATCATATAGTTAGGATAAGTCTGGAACCAAACTGGACCATGTGCAAGGTTAGTCTGGATCCCCTGATATTAGCTGATCTTGGAACAAATTCCATCTTTTGTCTAATACAACTGCTATCACAGGACTATTGGCTGGCAAATTGAACAGTGGTATTAGTCCTACTTGGACAAGACCAATGTGGATGTATTGGTATGTTCCCTTTGATTTAGCTACCAATTCCCTTATTTTTGGTAAATTAATCAAAGGTATGTCCAACATTTCTAGTTTTATGCTAGAAACCTGAGCCATAGATTCCAACTGGGAGACATCTATTATGGACCTAAAATTAAATTTAGATTTGTTATAAATAGAATTGATGTCTACCTTTGGAAGTTTTCATTCTAGGAAAAATTTGGACGTATCATCATACTGGAAAGATTCATCCTGCACCAGAGAAGTATCTAAAGGGATCATCTCTTCATCTATGGGCCTTTCTTCCATATTTATCATGAACTACTAGCTTATCCAAAGATCATATTCATCTATATCAGTTTCATATTCATAAACTACTTCATAAACAGAATCTATTTTAGAATCTATGTCATAATATTCATCTTCTTCTATTGGTTCATAGATAAGATTCTCGTCTTCGAAGAAAATTCTTCTATGATTTTCTTTTCGCTTGCTCTTTTATGGACAAGCATTTGCTTTATGATCTTTTGAACCACAAATTCAATAATAAGAACAACTACTAAGAGGTCTCCCTTGTGGGCATTTAGGGGCTCTACCATATTTTTTTCTTAAAGGCTTCTATTTTGTCCTTACCCTAAGGTTGGTTCTCCTTCTAGTAAGCCTAGAAGGTTTATTAAACCTCTTTTTGTTGCTTCTATCTTTTTTATTTTTCTATATCCTTTAAACCTTTTCTTTTTGGTATCACAAGAAGAACATCCTACTTCAGATCTTTTTCCTATTTCTTTCTCATTTGTTGTAGCATACTTGTACCTACCAAGAACATATTCAATATGAGAGCAACAACTCTTATTCAAATAAGGAAGACGTTTTACATCTTGTTTTACTTGAAATTCAGTACATGCCTTTCTCAAGGCATACCTAACTACCTGTATCTTACCTCCTAATCCATCCACCACTTTTTCTACATTTAAGAGGAGTTGATAGGCATTCTTTGCTACCTCTGGCCATGGTTCTGGGAGCTTAGCAAAAAACAATGTTGATATGTAACTTTGAGCATTAAGATCAATATTATAATAATATTTTTGAAATTCACATGCATAATTATCAAAATAACACATGTCGCATATTTGTAGTTTCATCAATGCCATTAAAGATTGTTCTCTTTCTAATGAATCTGTTGAAATTGAAAAAAAAATAAAATTCTCTTTTCAGGGCATCTACGATGATAGCTATAACCTCATCTATAAGAACTGCTTTTATAATTTCATCTCTAATATTAGAATATATATTAAGGTTATTTAATATAGCCAACATTATACAGTGATGAAAACTAAATTTATAAATATTGGAGTTGATAATTCAGTAATAGTGAGTGATTTTTTTTTTTTGTTTTTGTTTTTATTTTTTTGTTTTTTGAAGTGGATCGAAGGAGAATGAGGGAATGAGCATTAACTGATTAGATTTTAACTATTAGAAATTAAGATTCGAGGTCATTTGAAATTTAAATTGCAAGTATGTTATAAGTTATTAAGGAAATAAAATATCAATTACATAGTATTTGGCTTAATGGTTAAAGAGTCGTGAAATTTGTAATAAATTATGAGCTCAAGCCTAGCAGATTTTTTATTTTTTTTTTTTAATTTTACCCTTTCGTAGAACCTTTTTATATCCCTTTTTCTTGAAAAAAAATTTTATAGTATATATTTATAATTACTTATATGTTTTAATTTTATTAAATTTATTAAAACTATAATTTACTAAAATTTCATTACAATTCATAAAATATTTTCTTTTATATCAATATATATTAATTTATTTTTTCATCTTAAAAAAAATAAATTTCCTAAATTCCATAAACTATTGAAAAAATAAAATTTTTAAATTTTTAAAATAATTTGGGTTATTACACTTGCTGTATAAATAAATTAGAGTCCAAGTCTTATTAAGACTAAATTTTCCATCAGACACATATATATAACAAAATGTTATGCAATTATAGGCATATAGCCTAGTGATATATTCTATATATATATATATATATATCTTGATTGAGTAATAGACTAAAATTTGAGTAATCAATTATCCTATACTAAAAAAACAGCAAATAATGTTCAATTAGATTACAGCCAATGAGCCCAATATTTGAAGATAAAAATCACCAAATACGTATAAAGAGATCACTTTCAACCACGCTTTTGTTAATGTTAGTAAGGGAAAAATTATTGAAAATTTGACTTGTCTTGAGCTACTAAAAATTTTAATAATGAGGTTTTCAGATTTTCATCTAAATTATTTTTATTTATATTTTTAATATTTTTACTTGGTAATTTACTATGAAAGTAATTTTTATATTTTCATTAATAATTAAAGAAATATATCAACCTTTTTGTAACTATATATATATATTTTTTATATTTGCACTTTTAAAATAATGAAAATTTATAACAAAAAATCATATTAAGATGAGTCAATAATTTAAAAAATAAAAAGTTAATTTATGTGTAAATAAATTTAATGGAATCATTTCACTGGTAGTCCTTGAAATATTGACTAATACACATTATCATTCTTAATATTTAAAATGTAACACAAAAATCCTTAGACTTTTAACTTAGTTTCACTGACAGTCCTTACCTGCCCCAAATTATAGTTATTTCTACTTTAACCCCCCAAAGTCTTATTATTCTTTCAAAAAAATTCAAAAACCCCTCTCTTTTAGGCTCTGATACCATTCAAGTGAGTCTGCTCTCTCTCTAATTATTCTGTTCAGAGGCGAAATTACAGAGAGCTACTCCTAAAAATCTTTAAAGGGTTGTTCTTTTATTTCTAATTTCTTTCAGCTTTTTATACTCGTTGTGATAACGAGAGTTGGCAACAAGTCCTTAAGGACCTTTGTTCTCAAGGAAAAATTCCTCAAATTCACTCTGTCTAAGAGTCAACTCTTCTAAATTTTTGAACAATTTATCTATAGAATTATTTAGAGAGTCTAAATGATTTATAATAGAATTTAATAACCCTATTACTAGATCCTTGCCTCCATCGTGATCTAGGTGATGACAATAAGGATAAGAGCAACCTGAAGAATTACTGGTCATCCAATAAACGTGCAAAAGCACCAAGCCTTTCTAAATAATGAAAATTATTAAACTCGAGTTCTTGGTCTAGAAAATTTTTAAGTTCAAAATCTCTTTTATTATGCTTTTCAAGACTTTCAATCATTTCTATAGCAACAGGTAATTCTCTTATTCTTTATTCATATAAAGCAAAGAAAGGATCTTGTAGTTTAAGACTGACACTCAACTTTTCCCTCCTAAACTGAGTTAATACTAGACCTTTAAGCCAATTATTATTAGTAGATTGGTTGGAAGACATAAACATTTAATTATAACATTAAAACATTTATAATATATACCTTTGTAGACCGGGTCTATTAAGCTTCCGCAACAGCTTTAGCCTTCCTTCCAAGCTTGTCACCATCAATATCTTCTGAGAGATATGGAGGATATGACTTACTACCCTTTCTTGGTTAGGTCTTACTGAAACACTCCTGGATATCAGACCGTTTTGAAGGATGAAAGGTATATAGAAGCAAAATAATCATACAGATAAAGACTTGACAAAGATTGTTCTTAAAGAAACTCTGTATTTCATTTCACTCCCCTTCTTCAATAAGCTAAAAAGGTATATATAGACTTTGTACAAACTAAGATGGTGTTTGTATTACTATTTGCCAGCTCAAAAGAAAACTAGTACAATAATTAAGATGGGTAGCTGGAATAATAGGCCAGCTTTACAACACTAAATGGACAGCTGGTGCCTCTAGTACAGTTTTCCAGCTGTATTTGTTACAATAATTAAATAAAGACAAATAATGCTTTAATTTTACATCTAAGAAGTCAGTCTTTATATGGGATAAGTTCTTTTCATCGTGACCATAAATTTTAAAGCTACTTTGGCCTGTAGTGCTTTAATATTTGCAGTTTCTTCTGAAAAGCAATTCCTCAATTATTTCGTTGAGGCTGATGTCATGGATGACGTTTTTTGTCACTCCATCTGTGAGTTACTGACTGGAGCATCCATGCTTTCTCTTAGCTCTGCATATCCCATAGCCATTTCTTCTGCAACACGTTGCTCTCTGAACTGAGCAACCTTCTTCCAGTCCTTTATGGTTTCAGGTTGGAAATCCAAACTTGGGTCTAAATCCACTAGTCTCAAAAATAATTTTTGTACTTCTTTTCGTCCCTTGATCATAGATAATACTATTGTAATGGGAGTATATTGGGACCAGATTGTAACAAATACTTTACCATCTCCGAGAAGGACATAATTACTTGCATAAATTGTCTTCTCCAGGCTAGCTTTGAAATTTTCAATTCTCACAGTTTAGGTAATAATCTTGTTTTCTTTATATATGGTAAAATAAAAATTTAAGTTCTGATTATTAATCTTCTGTGGCTCAACGAATTCTTTAGCCATAATAGGACAAAGATCTCAAATTTGATAAGGATAACGAATAGTTCCATCCTCACCACAATCCATAATTGTGCTAATAATATAACTGGTAATTATTCTTGAGTCTGAACTCAAGAACTCTAAGGATTCTTGCACAATTTTTGGAAGTGATTTACACATATATTTATCATTTCTATTGATCTCGATAATTTCTGTCAGTCTTGCATCTGTGTAGTGGAGACTATCTTTCGCCATTTCTGAGAGAATTCTCAGATTTAGGCCTTCATATCCTTGCCAATGGATGTATGGGTGTAACATAGAACATTCTTTGAGAGAATGATCTATCGAGTCCACTTTCTTAATTTTTCAAGTATAGGCTACTTCTGACGGAATGTATGAACTCATTTCATCAAGAAGTCTATCCCTTTCCTTTACTAGCTGAAGGAAATCTTCTTCATCCTTTTTGCGGATTTCAAGTTATTTTTCTAAATAAGAAATATATGAAACAACTTCATCTGCAAAGTGTTGTAGTTGCTTGAAGTTTCTTTTGGCTAATCCTCCATGCAATCCAAAACACAACATAGATCCGTCTTTTAAAAGACCATAATCGTACTTAATGAAGTACTAGGAATTTTCATCCTTGCAGATATTAGAAACCTCAGGGGAATCTACCTTCATGATCTTCATGAATTCTTCATGAATGTCATCAGAATCATTTTCAGATTCTTTCATTATGACTTCTTTAGGAGATTGTTGGATTTCTTGTTTTTTGAATTCAATAAAAACAATATCCAAATTTAAATAATCACAATCAGGATTCTCATCCTTAAAGCCTTTTTCAGCTTTACCCTTTTTATGAGTTTGGTTTGGAATCTGTGAAGATTCACTGGCTTTTCCACTAGCATTGTGTTTGTGATCTGACAAATCACCAGAGTTTTTACAACTCTCTTCCTGTAAAGGAGTTTGATTTAGAACGTTTAACTGTTCACTGGCATTTTCAGAAGCCTTTTGGTTTAGAACTCTAGATTCATTGGCACTTTCACTGTCCTTTTGGTTTGGGACCATTGAAGGTTCACCAACTTTTTCACTAGCCTTCTTTGAGCCATCATGGCTTCCCTCCTGTGAAGGAGTTAGGCATTGCGGTCTTCCCATAATGGCCATTTCACCTTCATTCTTTTGATGAAGTTCTTCTTAGAATCTTTTTACTTGTTCAGGAGTAAGGCCCAGTTTTTTGGCTGTTTTTTAGTAAAAATCTTCAGGAACTCATGCTTTTGGCGCCAGAGGATTTTTCTCTTTGTTCTTTTGAATCAAGGATTTCTCCTTGGGCTTTTTGTTAACCTTTTTTGGGCTAACCAGTTCTTTTGAACTCGCTGACTTCTTCTTAGAACACTCTGTAGAGATATGTCCTAGAGATTTACATATCCAGCACAAAACATCTTTTGATGCTAAAATTTTTCTTTTTGTTTTTGAGGAACCAGAGCCATCTCTATTGGGATCTTTTTTCCCTTTTTTAACTTTCTTGGTGTATTGTTTTCGAGTGTGACCCTCTTTTTTACAAATCCAACACAGCTTGTTTTTGGCAGCAGGGTCCATCTGTAAAATTAGATAATTCACGAGAAAGAGAATCAGCTATTATATTTTTATCAGAAGGAATGTATTCAACATCAAACCTGTAATAGCTAAACCATTCTTGCAATCTTAAAAGTCTAGTTTGCCTAGCCTCTTTAAGATTCAAATACATAAATCCTCTTACATAGGTTGAATCTGTTCTAATTACGAACCTCTTGGGAGCCAGGAAGATGTAAAAGGCTTTTATACCATTTTTAACCGCTAAGACTTCCTTTTCATGGATTGGGTAATTAATTTTGGATCCTTTAAAGGTTCCAGACCAATACTTACAGATTTTTATTTTATTTTCTACCTTTGATTTTTAATACTGCTCCCCAGAATTTTTCTGAAGCATCTGCCTCTAGGACTAACTCATCTGCATCTGATGGTAAATTAAGATAAGGCAAAATTTTCATTTTATCTTTTATTTGGATAACAGCCTAAGTGTCCTCATTATTCCAAAACCAAGGAACTTTATCAGATGTTTTCTTTGATATTCTTCCTAGGTCTTTGGATAGATTTTTTACGAATTTTCTAGCATAGTTAGCAAGTCCACAAAATCTTTGTACTTGCTTCCTATCTTCTAGTTCGTCAGAAAAGTTAATAAGTTTTTCAGAAATGTGGCTTTATAGCCTAATTTTTCCTTTTTCAATTTCCGTTCCTAAAAAATTTATATTTTCCTTAAACCATTCTATCTTTCTTTCAGATAAAATCATACCTTCATGTTTGAAGATATTAGTCACTTGTTCAAGAAGACTTATGTGTTCTTTTTCATTATTACTAAAAACTAACACATCGTCTATATAGACCACACAAAATTTTTTCAATGCTTTAAATGCATTTTTCATTTTGCGTTGAAACACACCTGAAGCATTTTTCAGGCCGAATGGCATTACCAACCATTCATACATCCCTTGCGGTTTATTGAAGGTTGTTAGGGCTACAGATTCTTCTTCTATCTTTACCTGCCAATAACCACTTTTTAGATCAAATTTAGAAAAGATAGAAGGTTGTTTAAGACTTATCCTATCTATGACATCACCTGCTGCAGGAATTTTATAACTATCATCCTTTGTAGCTTTGTTTACCTGACGATAGTCTATAACCATTCATGCTTTTCCCTGCACCTGCTCTGCATAGTTTATTATCATAAAGGCTGGACTAGAATATAGACTATTACTATCCCTAATCAAACCTTTTTCGAGCAGTTCAGGAATCTGCTTGTCAAATTTCTCTATCATCTCATTAGTATATATTATATTTCTAGTTCTGACGATAGTGCTGGGATCTTTCAGCTCTAGTTTAGCAGTTATGCCATTTAGCACTCATAACTTTAGCGGGTTTTCACTAAAATTATCAACTAATTTTATAAGAAACTTTTTCTACTTAGTTCCTTTCAGCTGAGAATGTGTAGTAGATTTTTCTATCACACATTGTGCTTTAAAACATAACTTTTCACACCAAAAAGTATCCTTTGATTTTTGATCAAATAAACAATCTATCCAAGTTTCACCACGCTGGGCTCGCACTCTGAATGCTTGTTCACATGGCATAGATCCACACAACTCTGATATTTTAACAGGATAAAAATTAAATTTTAATTTATTTTTAGGATTTGACAGAGATGTGATTTTTACACTTTCAATTGAGATATAATTGTCGTCCTGTACAAAAGGTCTATTTTCTTTTTGCCTTTTTAGGAAAGCATTTCCTAAAACGATATCTACATCAAGATCAGGGAATGCCAGGACTTTATTAATAGTAAACTTTTGTCCACTTATGATAACAGGAACTTGTTTTGCAAACTGTGTTACCAAGTTCACTTCTCCTCTTGCCATACGTAGTATTATAGGCTGGGACAATGGTTTCCACCATTCATCAGGGAGTGCAATGGGTATAGCACTAGTGATTGTTGCACCTGTGTCAACTAACGCATCCAAAGAGTAATCATAATAACCAGAAAATTTAAATGTTAAAAAGATATATGTACTCAAACTTGATTCTTCTGTACTGAATGTCTTTGATGATGCCATGGTAGTAGGACATACCATCGTCCAAACTTCCTCGAAAGGAATTGAACATTGTTGAGAAATTTTTTGTATTTCTTTTACAACCTCAGGGATTAGTGTTAGATGCTTAATCATTCTTGTATTTTCCCTAATTTCTTCATCTTCATATACAAATAAGCTTATAGTTCTATATCCTATAATGTTTCTACCATCTGAAGATGATGGCGTGTCTTTTTCTTGGACTGGTGTCTTAAGAACTTCCTCTCTAATTACTGATGAAGTGGAATTACTTCTAGGTAATCGAGGAACATGATATGATCTTTTAGGAGGATCAAAAATCTTAAGATTTCTCATAGGTTCTTCTAGGTTTAAGATGGTATTTCTACGTGTGATTTGGGAGGAAACTATTGATCGTGATGTCTCTGTTGGTTCTTAGATAACCCAACTCCTAGGCCAGGATAACTCTAAAGGATTAATTTCTTTTCTATGGAACTGCCTATAGTTATCTGAACCCTCATCGAATAACTCTGTGATTCTAGAGGTATTCCTCACTCTAGGATTGGTTGTATTAATCAACCTAAAAATTATCCTAGTGTGATATGCTAAATATTTAGCCTGAGAATTCATTCTGTTCATATTCATAGATTTAATCCTTAGTGATAGAGAATTACCCAAACACTTATCATTTACTGACATCATATAGTTGGGATAAGTCTGGAACCAAACTGGACTATGTGCAATGTTAGTTTGGACCCCTGATATTAGTTGGTCTTGAAATAAATTTCATCTTTTGTCTAGCACAGCTGCTATCACAGGACTATCGGCTGACAAATTGAACAACGATATAAGTCCTATCTGGACAAGACCAATATGAATATATTAATATGTTCCCTTTGATTTAGTTGCTAATTTTCTTATTTTTGGTAAATTGATCAAAGGGATGTCCAATGTTTCTAGTTCTGTACTAGAAACCTGAGCCGTGGATTCTGATTGGGAGACATCTATAATTGACCTAAAACTGAATTTAGATTTGTTGTAAATAGTATTGATATCTACCTTTGGGAGTTTCCATTCTAGGCAACTTTTGGACAGATCATCGTATTGGAAAGATTCTTCCTGTACCAGAGAAGTATCTAAAGGGATCATTTCTTCATCTATGGGTCCTTCTTCCACATTCATCATGAATAGCTGGGTTGTCCAAAGATCAGATTCATCTATATTAGTTTCATATTCAGAAACTACTTCATAAACAGAATCTATTTCAGAATCTATGTTAGAATATTCATCTTCTTCTATTGGTTCATAGACAAGATTCTCATCTTCAAAGAAAATTCTTCTAAGATTTTCTTTTCGCTTGTTCTTTTGTGAACATGCATTTGCTTTGTGATCATTCGAACCACAAATCCAACAATAAGAATAACTGCTAAGAGGTTTCCCTTGCGGCACTTAGGGGCTCTACCATATTTTTTCTTAAAGGCATCTATCTTGTCTTTATCCCTAAGGTTGGTTTTCCTTCTAATAAACCTAGAAGGTTTATTAAACCTCTTTTTGTTGTTTCTATCATTTTTCGATATTCTTCTTTTTCTATATCCTTTAAATTTTTTCTTTTTGGTATCACAAGAACAACATCCTGCTTCAGACCTTTTCCCTATTCCTTTTTCATTTGTTGTAGTACACCCGTACCTACCAGGAACATATTCAATCTGAGAGCAACAACTTTTGTTCAAATAAGAAAGATGTTTTACGTCTTGTCTTACTTGAAATTCAGTACATGCCTTTCTCAGGGCATACTTAACTGCCTGTATCTTACCTCCTAATCCATCAACCACTTTTTCTTCATTTAGAAGGAGTTGATAGGCATTTTTTACTACCTCTGGCCATGGTTCTAGGAGTTTAGCAAAAAATAATGTTGACATGTAATTTTGAACATTAAGATCAAGATTATAATAATATTTCTGGAATTCACATGCATAGTTATCAAAATAACACATGTCACATATCTGTAGTTTCATCAATGCCATTAAGGACTGTTCTCTTTCTAATGACTCAGTTGATATTGAGAAACCACAAAACTCTCTTTTAAGGGCATCTACGATGATAGCTATGATCTCATCTAATAGAACTGCTTTTCTAATTTCATCTCAAATAGAGGTTTGAACTACTAGCTGATCCCAAAAATTCTGAGCATTGCCAACCATGGTGGCATTGCCAATCATGGTGGCTTTGCAAAGTTCGTAAGTGGCCTTAATTAAGTAGCTACCTGCTCTAGTTGTAAACTTGATCATGGTAACCCACTCATCTATTTTTTCAGAAGCATGCTTTTTACAATCTAGATTTAGAAAAGCTGCTGGGGTGATAACTGACCTAAATGGATTATCCCTAGGCTGAAATTCTGGTTTTGTTCTATGGGGATAATTTGGTTTATATTCTGCTCTCTTCGTAATAAGAAGCTCATTAAATATTCTATCATCTAAATGTAAAGGAGTTTCTTCTACCAGACCTAGAGATTTTCTAAGGTCTTCAGTTACTTTGCTACTCTCTTGATTAGCAACTCTAATATCAGGGTCAGCAATATAAAGAACTATTTTGTCTTTCCTTAATTGTAAAATTTCTTTTTCAGAAAGAGGTTTTTTCAAAACTCTTTCTCACTCAATTGCATCAAGCCTATCATTCACCAATTTTCCTACTTCTTTTGTTAAAGCATTTCTTTGTTCTGGTGAATCGCCTATATTTCCTGTTGCATGCAACTGTTCAAGGAGAATGCTCATTTTCATTATGAATATTCTGAAATGAAGTCAATTTTGAAAGATTAGAGCTGACACTTTCTTCTCTATCTATTTTTTCCATTTTTATCTAGAATTACTGGGTGTATTTTCAATTCTTTCTCGACTTTCTAGAAATGTTATCTAACTGTCTAAACCTGAAGAATTTTTCCAAAGAGCAAGAAAAAAGTCAATCTTTCTGAAGTGTAATTTTTTTCAAATTAAATAATTTATTTTTATATTATCACTCCAATTTAAAGTTCTAAAGTCACCAAAGGAGTATCTTGATCTAAAATGACTAATTGATTAAAAACCGGATACTGCCCTTTTAGAAATTCAATTATATCTGATACACCACAACATTTATGGGTAATATTATTTTCTAAGGGAGCAATTCTATAAATAGAATCAATTCTAATTAATTCGTCCTTATACTTAATTTTTTCACAAACTCAAGAATATTCTCACTGTATCAAAGGATAATCTCTTCTCTCTGTAATTAAAAAGTATTTTATACTGTTATACACTTTTTTAGGGACTAAAGAATTCTTTCTAAAAATTTCATTCATAAACTAGTAAATTAAATAAATTTTGGACCTAAATAAACAGTATTTTAAAAATCATGAATCAAAATATAATTAAATGTAAATTTATTTCTGAATTTTTTTTTTATATTTTAAAAATTAAAATTTAAAAATTTTATCGTTAAAATTAATATGAGAAACTTACATTGAAACTATCCCATATTTTATCTGAGGGCACATATCTTTTCACATTTTCTTCCTTCCCTCCTCTCTCTCTTTCCCTTTCGCTCAGCTGGGCTCTATGGTCTTCATTGCTGGCCTTCGCTGCCTATTTGGTGGCCGTTCCATCATTCGGTGTATTGGCAAGACATGGTTTTAGTTTTTTTTCCCCTTTTTTTCTTCTTTCACAGTGAAGAAATCTATGTGTCTTGTATGGTTTTCACTATTTCGGCGTTCGTGGATGAAGCTCTGTCGCCGCTCGCAGGTGGTCTTTGAAGGAAGAAGCTCCTTCATCCAGTCCTGGTCGCCGTTTGCATTTTGTTCCAAGGCCTCTATCTCAGTTGTGTTTCTCAATCAAATTTTCAGGTTTTTGTTTTTTATTTGTTGTAATTTTATTTTTTTATTTTGTTTATCTTTGTGAACAGAGCAGGGGATTGAATTTAATTTGTTTAGGTTTTATAATTTTAGATCAGTTTTATTGAAAAAAAAAGAGATAATTTTGTTCCTAATTTTAGATCAGGTTGAACACAATCAGTCCATCATTCCTATGGTATTAAACTTGTTTGAGGGGATCTGTTGTCCCAAAGTTTTAGAAATTCAGTTAATGTAAAGAATAAGAATCATCATTTACTGTGATGAAAGGGTGTGTTCTATCTCTACTTACCTTCGAAAGTTTATGTTTCACAGAACTATTATGATAAAATAGAGGGGGAGAGTGAGGGAATCCACTTCGTTATGACAAGCATGAGAAAAATCCACAGAATAACTATTATTGCTATCTTTTATCACACATTTAGGTCATGGAGCTTTATGGTCTAGCAATGGAGTTGATTTCAGAAATGTTCGTGCCTTCTGCTTATGAAATTGCATCCACAATTCAAGGTGAGTTGTCAAACATATTATGTATGTTGTTCATTTGGTTATTGAATTTGAAATAAACAAAGTTATATGATAAAACCCCTTGGACAGTTATTTTGGTGCATGATGTGTTGAAGTCTGGTGTATGTGTTGAATTCTGTTTGTATTCCAAAGTGTCTCTCTCTCTCTCGTTCTAAACAATTAATATTTTTGAAGCTGGAAATTTTTACATTTATTTTGACTTGGTATTTGGTTCCTGGAAGTACATCCTTTTTAACTGACTTATGAGTGAATATGCTATAAAAAAAATTAGGACACATTTCAGGTTGTGTCCATGAACATAGAATCTATAAAGGGTAATAATGTTGTCTCCCTGGTTAGATATATTTTTAGCTTTGCAACACTTCAGATCTTAATTTGATATTTTACCCCACTGATAGTTGTTCTATTATTTGTTTGGTCAAAGTTTACTGAAATAGCAATTTAGAAATCCAATTGTAATATCAGCTTTTGTTATTTCGAATTTTGAAGAGCAAATTGCATTAATATTCTTGTAAAAATATATAAATGAACAAGAAATATGGAAGTTGCTTAAAATTTAACTGTTTAATAAAGAAAAAGAATGGATTTTTAATAACGAAGTGGATTTTTATTGGACTGCTTGAATTGGTTCCTCTGAGTTAAATTTTTTACCCTTTTTGTTTTTTCATTTAATGATTTTGTTGTGTCTTGAAATCTCTGTGTAAAACACCAGATAGCTGGTTGGAGTTATTCTTTATATAGACTAATTTTTTATTTTTTGGGCAGGCACTTATGCAAGTTTTTTATTTTTATTTTATTTTTTATTTTTTATTTTTTTGTGCTGGGATCATTAATTTTGAAAGTGTGTTGCCCCTGGACTACCTGATTTTCTTTCTTAACAAACTTAGATTATGAAAATGTATCTCCTTCGTGGCATCTAGTACGAGGTTGCTGTAGCAATTTAATGAACCCAATCAATCTATGATGGTCTAGGAACATAGTTTTATTCTGTTTACTTGCTCAGCCAATTTTATCTGTAAACCCAAAAAATTATCAAATGATATTATTATTATTTTTTATATATGTAGAATGTTTTTGCATGATATTCCATTGAGCATCTATCTGCTCAAAACTTTTTTTTTTCACCTACCCTGACTTGGGGTTTATTAGTGTCACTAATGTAATAAATTTACTGACAATATATTTTGTTGTCATAAAACTTTTAAATATTAATAACAAATCATAATGTTCCCATTAAAAGGACTTTTTTTAATGACGAAATATAATGGCAAGTGACAATTTAAATGCTAATTATGACGATTTTAACGTCCTTTAAAATATAAAATTTTGTGATGGTGACTATTATTGTCATTAAAAGTTAATCTTTTGGTGATGAAATATCATAATGAATGATAATATTTAAATGCTAATTATTACGAGTTTAGTGTCACTAAACTATAAAATTTTATGATGATAACAGTCACTTTTTGGTGACGAAATATTATAATAAGTGACTATTTAAATGTTAATTACGACAAGTTTAGTGTCACTAAAGTTATATAAATTTATGATAAATGCTAGTATCGCCGTTGAAAGTTCACCTTTTCATGACAAAATACTATAATTAAGTAACAAAATTTGAATGCTAATTATGACAATTTTAAAGTCACTATAAGTAATAAAAATTTGACAATTATTATTATCGTTTTTAAAAGTAGATCTTTCAGTGGCAAACACACTAATTGTCTTATATATTTTATATAACGGGTTTGTCATTACGATCATTGCGACAATTTTTTCGTCATCATAAATTTTTAGTGTAATACCATAAAAATTTGCATAACAAGTTTTTGTGAATAAAGTTCTCAGTATGTGGACTAAAATTATCGAAATGGCTAAGGATAATTTTAGAAACTCAATTAGAGCGAAAACGAGAAAATTTTTCGGAAATTGTCGGTATCGATATCGCTGTCAAAAAATAGCAGTATGGTCAACGGATGAATTTATGATTTTGGCAAGAGGATATATGATTATGTATATTCATGTGTGAATACAGTAAAAAGAGATATGAAAAAATATTTAAGAATACTGATAAAGTAAGCGATGACAAAATTGTAAATAAAGGGTACTTTCGATAAATAGTGAATTTCGACAATCTGAATTTTAAAATAGTTCTGAAACTATTTTTATTAATTAGTATTAATAAAAATATGATGTTTGAATATTCACTTTTAATTCCAATTCCCGACGGAATTGTCGAAATGATTTATCGAACGAAAAAGGACCAAAAGCAAATTTTAAAAAATTAGAGGACCAAAAGTGTAATTTGCCTATTTTGTCTTATTATATAAGCAAGAATTAGAACAAAAATTCTGCATTTTTGGTTCTCCATCCGCGATCCATTTTCTTTCAATTCCATTTGATTTTTTCCATAGTTTTGTGAAAGAAAAGTGTTGGAAATCAAAAACTAAAACCATACAAATACTAATCTACCAAAATTAATCATAGAAAATCAAGAAAAATTGAAGAACAAAGCAAAAGGGATTTCGGCCAAAAAGAGGTAAAATGTATAAATTGTTTATTTGTTTGATTTTTTTGGTTTAATTAGGTTAAATAGATGATAAAAGGAATGGGTAAATAGTTTAATTGCATCAATTGATGCATTAAATAATTTTCCCCAATTTTGTAACCCTAAATTGAAGTTGTGAGTTTTGAAATTGAGTACATGGATTAGGATGTGTAAATTGGTTTTAGAATAAGTCAATTGGATATTAATCGATGTTTAATTGATGTTCGTTTCGTTGTAGAAAATTCGTTTGGAAAAATCGCCGATTTTGGCTTAAACCAAGGATTTGAGGAATTCGGTAGCAAATCGAGTTTGCTAAGTGATTTGGAGTGATAGGTGAGTCTCTTATGTATCAAATTACTTGCCTAAATTGATAAAATGCCATTTGTGAAAAAGGCCATTTGGTTGAACCCTAATTGGGAAAAATTATCTTTGAATTACCTTGGTTTTGGACTTGTTTTTCCATGCCAAATTGATGTGTTTGTTGAAGATTATTGAGTTGTTTTTGTTGCCTATGGAATTGCTTCCATGTATATGTTTATTGATAATTGGGGCAATTTCAATATTGCGTTGAAATCAGGCCGAAAAATCTGTAGGCCAACCATTTAAATGTCACCGTTGCCAGCGACAATGGCATGCCAATTGCGTCAACTTTTTGGCTGTAAATGACCAAAATATGTTTGTTTCAATTTTTTGTTGTTAGGCATTTAGTCATCGTTTAATCGATAATTATTGATGTTTTATTGACTTTATGCTCATCCAATTGATTTTTGATGAGTTATTGATATTGTCGATGCCATTATTTTGAAATGGTATCTATTGATGTGATTATTGCTTCTATTGACTCCGAGGTGATTTGACAGAGCTGCTGTTCCGACAGGGTAATGAGTTCATGCTGTCGGCCTTGTGCACATTGTATTGATTGATACCCTGTACTAGGAAGAGATGTACTAGTCATAAGACTCATTCAGTCTTATGTTTATATATATATATATATATATAGTGATTTGTGCTTGGCACATTTCTATGCGTTTCATGGTTCTATATCTGTCATTTCCATCTTGTCCATGTGATATGTGCTTCATTGTTATTATTATTTACTTACAATTATATTTTGTATTTGATTATGTAATTACAGAGTTTCTGAACAGATTGATCCATTTATTTTCATCTACCTACTGCTTATTGATATTCCATTATCTGTTATTAGTCGATGCATATTAGATTCACTGAGTATTATATATACTCATCCTCTCACTGTTTGCCATCTCAGGTGCAGAGTAGGAGGCAGATATCCCAGCTCTTTTGGCTCTCTGTGGATTCTGCAGTCTTGTAGCAGTGTAATTATATTAAACACTGTATTATTTTGTATGTTCATGTCCTAGCTGCTCTATGAGTTTTGTACGGTATAGTTAGTGTATGAACATGTATGTATGGGAATATTGGAGATTATTAATGATATGAATATGGTATTTACAGAATGAATGGCAGGGTGACAGAATGATTAGTGTTATGTGAGTGATTGGCTATATTTATTATT
Organism: Aleurites moluccanus; assembly: GCA_948193065.1. NCBI lineage: Eukaryota > Viridiplantae > Streptophyta > Magnoliopsida > Malpighiales > Euphorbiaceae > Aleurites > Aleurites moluccanus. Next base: position 32,194 of record CANXYC010190450.1, read on the forward strand.
ATGTGATTGATGATGGGTTTCCGCTGCAATGATGGATTATTGTGAATTGATTGTATTAGATGTTTTCGCTGCAGTATAGTATGAAATATTGTTATAGGATTGATGAGTTTTATGGGTGCCGGTCGCCTCGGCATCTCCTGTGCTTTAAGACCGTCGCGATTCGAAAATGGGTCGTGATAGAGGTGGTATCAGAGCACTAGGTTTCCGATATCAGAGCCTAGGTTTACAAGTATCAGAGCTCTTATGTTTACAGATGATAGAGCATAGGTTACAAAGGAATAGTAACTAAGTAAAGTATGGTGTAACATCTCAAGCCTAAGTTTGATTTAACCCTTAAAGAGAATTTTAGAGGGGACATTTTTCTTTTCTTTTGAATGTGTTATTATTATGCACTTATGTATGGAATTGGTAGTTATGCATGTTATTTGAATTGGTGTTAGGCATAGAAGTGGTCTAGAGGTTGTTAGAACTAAATCGAAAAATTTTGAGTTTTTGATGAACTGGGGGCAAAATGGTCATTTTTCGCCCGTCAGATTTTAATGGATTTAATATCATATTTGGAGGTAGAAAAGAATTTAAAGAATTGAAAATGACATTATTTAATTTATTTGAGTATTAGTTAGAGAAATAAACCCGGTTGAAAAATGGTTTCTGGCAAGTTGTGCAATTTCGGTGCTTCGGTTGCACTAGAGGTATTTTGGTCTTTTCCTTTATAATATGGAGTTATTGAGTGTATGCAACCTTAAGGTATTAGTATAGGCTTGATTAAATATAACTATTGGATCAAATGATAAAGAATTGGATGGTTAGATGAATATGTTACAAAATTGCTATCATAAGCTCAAAGTAAGTATAGGATTTTTGCCATTGGTTTTGGATTTGGTGTGTTAAATGTATATGGTATCTATCTTAATTGACTTTGGATGAACCAATAGTATGAAAGTAAGAAGAATGGATGGTTGGATGACTAAGTTTCACCAAAATTACTATGAAACCTAAACCATTGGATCACATCTTTAGTAAATGGATAAATTTCTCCCACTACACCATTTTGTTTTCATCTTCCTTAGAAAATTTCAGCCATAAAACTCCATTGTTGTTCAAGCTAGGTTCGGCCATCACCCATTCATCCCATTTCTTATTGTTTTCTTTACATTTTTGATAGAATTAGGTATATTCTATCATCCTAAACACCAATCTAACCTTAGATTTCAAAGAAAAATCCATTAAGGCAACCAAATAATTCAAGAAAGATTTGGAAAAATTTTTGGTAAGTTATTAGTTTTGAAGTTCTATTGGTTCAATAATGTTTATATGATGTTCCTTGTTAATATTTATGGATTAGAATTCATTTTGCATGGTTAGAATTCAAAGGAATAGATTGAAACCCTTATAGGAAGGATATTGAATCAAAGTGTAGTTTTGATGGATTTATTGCTTTAAATGTTGTTTATATGATGTGTATGATATGAATTTATGGTTGAATGATGAAAACAAACTCATTTGGTGAAGAATCTAGTAATGG
>CANXYC010190467.1:0-20635 GCA_948193065.1 Aleurites moluccanus
ATATATATATATATATATATATATATATATATATATATATGAGACACTTTTAGTTATTTTACTAAAATTTAACAGAAAAAATAGACGTATAACCAAATTTATTGATGAAATTAAAATACAAAAACTAACTGTTTTAAATACTCTTATCCCTAAATATCATATATTCTTACTTTTTTATTTGATTAAAATTAGAATATTAAAAAATATATCTGAATAATTTTATTTATAATATTTATACATTATATTTTTATTTATTTGTTTTTTATATATTTTAATTTAAAATCAAAATAAATAATATTATTTTTATTTAATTAAATAATTAATTTTTAAAAATAATTTATTTTCTTATTTTTTATATATTTGATTAAAAAATATTTTTGTATATTAAAATAAAATTATTTGATTTTGTTAAATATGAAAAAAATAATTTCATTTAAACAAATAAATAAAAAATAAGAAAATAAATTACTTTTAAAAATTAATTATTTTATTAAATAAAAAGTAATTTATATTAATTTTAAATTAAAATATACAATAAATCAATAAATAAAATTGTGTATGAACATTTTACACATAAAATTATTCACATGTATTTTTAAATATTTTAAATTTATTTATTGATTAATAAGTACATCATCTTTTTAAAATTAGAATATTTAAAAATACATTTTTCTATTCTATACTCTTTATATTTGAATATAATGATATAACTCTTTACATATTAATATAATTAGTGCAGAATTAGAAAATTTTATTAGGAAGTTAAAATTAATAAGAAAACAAAAAAAAAAATTTCTAAATTTTAATTTTTAATTCAAAAAATATTAACTAATTATACTTTTTATAAAAATATATTTTTAATTAAATAATATTTATTGATCTTCAATATTTATAAAATAAAAATTAATTAAATAATTTTAATATTTAAAATTATCTAAAAAAATTAAATTTTGAGAATTAAAAATTTAAAAGCACTAATTAAAAAATTAGACTAATGATATAAGGCCATATCATGTAAACTTCCAAGTGAGTTGGGGCAGGCTAAACCGAGCAATTCAATTTTAACGTGTTCTTTATTTTTTATCAATTATAAATATTTACATAATAATATTTCAAGTAAAAAAAAATTACACAAATTATGTCTGAAAGTTTTAAAATTTATCATATTGGTGTTTGAATAATTTTTGTCTGAGTTGATTAATTTTTCAAAATAATTTTATATAATGTCTGAAAGTTTTAAAATCTGTGTATTTGAATAATTTTTTTATCGAGTTTATTAATTTTTAAAAATAATTTTATATAAATATTTTTAGTTATTTTTCTATCACATGGTATTACAAAATCTCTAAGGTTTGGAAAAAAATAAAACGACAATAATTTGAATTGTTAAATACTAAAATAAGATTTTAAATAGAGTTAGAGAATTGCAAATAAAGAGAGGTGAAAATTGTAAATCATGCTTCGATAATTAAAAAATAGTTAAAAAATATTTATATGAAAATATTTTTAATGGTTAATTATTAGGTGAATCGTAAGAAAAAAAAGCTTTTTCTTATCAATTTTATCAATTATTTGATACTTATTAGTCCTAGTCTTAGTATTTTTTTTATTTTTGCTTTCAATATCGATCCAAGTTGAATAGGAGGATCGCTATGACTATAGCCCTTGGTAAATTTAACAAAGACGAAAATTCTTTATTTGATATTATGGATGACTGGTTAAGGAGGAACCGTTTCGGGAAGGTAGAATAGAAATTAGTATGATAAAATATGATGATAATATGATCAAATAAAGTAGTCAAACTTAGCAAAAACATTCAATAATAATATTTTTTAATGGTTAATTATTATAAAATTCTTACATTTTGGCCGATTATATTAAAAGTTTTTATATTTTCAAAATTATATTAAAAAGTCTATACATTTTCATTTGTTATATTATTAGGTATTTCCATCTAAAATTTCAAATTTTTCCGTTAGTCAATGAGTAAAAAATCAACTTTTGCTAAATTTATTTATTTTAATATCAAAACTACCATTGAGAATAATTTATTGTGGTAATTTTTGTTCTATTTCTTAATCTTTATGATTTTTGTTCTATTTCTTCGTCAGCACAGATAAACTATCCTCTAGAACATTAGCTATTTTTTTTTTTTTTTTTTATTTCTTCATCTATGATTCAGGTTCCCTTTTCCATTTTGAAAATTAAATTCAACAAAATTTTAATACAAAAACTCATTTCAATACAAAAATCCATATTTAACCCATCAGAAAGTGGGTTTTGAAACTAATATTGGTAACTATTTAAATTCAAAACCCATATGAGGTTGAGGTTGAGGCTGAGGTAGCTAACGACGTCGATGCTATCAGTGAAGAGAAGAGAGAGAAAGTGAACCCGAAAGCTCCAGAAGGATGAGGAAGTAAAGAGCAAAGAGTCTAAGTAGAAGAAGAGCTTGAGTCGTTGCACCACGATCTTCCTTCTCCTTTTTATTTTCCTCCCTTTCTTTATGCAATGAGGTTAGTCTTGGCTTTGTTTTTTGTTTATATTATCTCACTTGCGATTACTGAGTTTGGCTCGACGGTGGAAATAAATGTAACAACCGAGTCAAACGCGACGTGTTCAAGATCCAGAGAGGACAACTTTGTTAACATGATTGATAGGGCTTTGAAGAAAGAGTTCAACGAGACCGACCATAATGAATGTTCATGCTAGATCTAAGCTCTCTCTGATTATGTTTATGAAGCCAATGCTTAGTTGATACTGAATTATATATCTCAAAATCTCAATTTCCATTTGTGATGAATTACAGACGATAGTAAGTAGATTACAAGACTCAGTGGATTGTTAATTGTTTATACCTTATAGCATAGTACAAGACTCGGAAGTTCTCTTTGAGTTAATGAAAGTTTGAATGGATTACAAGTCAAAAAAGGGAAATGGCTCGCTGAAAAAAAATTTCATTATGAGTTTTGTCGTTCTTTATATTGTTTTCCTGAGTTAGTTTGATTATGTATTTTTGGTAAGTTATTATATATTTTTTTTTAGATTTTGGTTTAATTAGGCCAAATTGCTCTTGTGGTTCTTTTTGCTATTTGTGGATAAGTAATTTTATTTTTTTTCACAGATTTTTTTTTTCATTTTTGGTTGTTGATATTTGCTTTATTTTGGGTTTTGATTACTGAGTTTTTAAAAAAATTAATCTGTGATGGTGGGTTGTTGGTGGTGGGTTGTTGGAGGTGTGACGATAGTGTGATGGTAGTGATAAAAATGAAAATTTTGGTTTGGTTAAAAGTAATGATATTTGAGTAAAAATTAGATTAAAAATGAGGATTATTTTGAAATTTTAATATAGATTTAACAGATTTTCTAACAGAATAATCTCAGATTTTAATAAAACCAAAATATAGAGTTTTTTAGCATAATTTTAAAAATATATAGATTTTTTAATATAATCGGTCAAAATTTAAAGATTTCATAATAATTAACCTTATTTTTAAAAGTTTGAGAAATCTTTTACATCAAAAAATTATTTATACATTAAAATAATAAATTTTAAAAAATTTAGATACTAATAATATAATTTTTCCTTTTAGGTATTTGGAGTCTATAATGCCTCATGCCTTGATTATTTTTATTGGAAGAACAAAAAACAAGGATTCGAATGTGTCGTGATTGAAAAAAAATTCACACCAATTTTCTAAGGAAAAGATATTGAATAACTTACTTTTAAAATAATAACCACTATAATTTATGTCTTGTTAATTGATAGAATTATTTCATTCGAAAAACATTTGTTCAAGAATAAATAAAAAAAAAATTATTCATGCATAAACTCCTATATGTGCTGAGTTGGCCCTTTGAGTAAGTTCCATTTTTTTATTTAGTTTATATTTTTTTTAAAATATTTTAATATATATAAGTTATTATAATGATTATTTTATTAAATTTAAATATTATATTTTTATAAATTCGAATATTAACATAAAAAATATGTATCAAACATATTATATATAATCAGTTGAAAAATAATAACAAACACACATTTTAATATGTATTATCAATTTATAGAAATTTTAATTGAAATTTAAAAAAATACAATAATATAGAAAATTTGATGAGTTGACTTTTATATAAACATAGTTTTACTTGATAAATAAAAAAAAAATTAAATTATTCTTGAGCTCAGCTTTGGATATATATACATTAAGATGTCAAATTTGATATGTCTACCTATGTTATTTTTTGGCAAATTTCATATCTATCCATATATATTATAATGTATTTTTATGCACCTAATAATCTATATATATGACTAAAATTTTCTATTTATTGAAGATTATGAGCTTACTAAATTATTAGTGATAGGGTTGACTGAATGAAAGATTCAGTTTTTCCAAATTAGATGAAAATTTAAAAATAATTTAAAATTTTTTAGGAAATAATTTTAATTTGTTTAATAAAATTTGGAAAGTTAAAAAAAAAATGGTTTGAAGGAGCAAATATTTGGAGAGATGGATAGAGACAACCTGCACACGTTTCTATTACAGTGAGCTATTGCACTTGTTGTGATTAGGCCTCCACGTTTTCATTTAACATTCTTCCAACTGCTCATCCCTTGATCTGTTAATGCCATCTATATAGCTAACTAGTTTAATTTTATCATTGCAAATTAATGTCAAATCAACTCATAGTAGGTAAATACACCTTAATTATAGTTGTCTCCCTCTAATGTGATATGAGCGTTCATATATATTTTAAATTATTCAAAATAGAATTTGATTAGGATGAGATCCAAAAGAAAATAAAATTTTCTTAATATCCATTTTTTTTATTCATAAGATTTGATTCGAAATCTTATTTGATAGAACGAGTTTTTTTATTAATATTAGAGTTTTTATATTTTTTTAATTAAGCTTTAAGATTTTAAATTTTAAAGATAATAAATATTATTAAGTTATTTAATTAATTAACTATATTAATTTGACGTATTATTATTATATTGAATAAGTGTACGTATATAAAATTTAATATGTTAATTTAAAATTTTTGAAAGGAATAATTAATTTTTTTAGTATTATGAAACATGCATACTAACGAGTTTGATATATGGTAATTAAGTTACATAAAATATTATGTGTATGTTTGTGTTTTAAGACAATATAGTTTAATAGAAAATAGTATAATACAAAGATGGTGAAGATTAATAATACGTGTCTCGAAAGGTTGTCAGTGAAGGAGAAGAGAAGAGCAGACTTGGCATCAAACATGGATGCCATAAATACAAAACAAAACAAAATCAGTTGTGAATATATAAATTTGCGTCTATAAGTAATTAAAATCATTGTATATATGAACATGCTGCATGTGTGTGTGTGTATATATATATATATCATTTAATGAAAAGCAAAATAGGTTAAATGGACTCATCTTTTCGTGGTATCAATTGCAACAACTGGAGGCCATATTAGTTTGCATATAAACCCAAGAAGTTCCATCAAGGTCAGCCGTTTCATTTCAACTCATTTTTGGCTATATATTAACTTCAAGACTGACAATATACAAATACTGAAGGTTATATATATATATAACCCTAAGTATTTTCTTTTTCCTATATATCTATATAATATGTTGGAGCTAAAGTAATATAGAAGAGGAAAGCTTTATTGCTTGTATCAGTTGAGAAAGCAGAGTCTCAATACATTTATATAACCCCTTTTTTTTTTCTCTTCTCTCACAGAAAGGAACTTGACTTGATATTTGTTAATCCTTAGCCAAGAGGAAAGAGAAATTGATGTAATGCAATCACAATAAAGTAAGTTATACACTTTTCTCCTCTTTCTTTACATTTTATTTTTATTAATCTATGTTTATTGTGTGTAACATTTGATGATTAATATATATTGTTGCTCAGCTTATTTTTCTCAAATAAATATTGATTTTGGCACTCATAGTTTAATTTTATTTTTATGCTTAATTTGTTTCCCTATACATTGGTAATTTGGTATCTGATTAATATTCAATTATTTTTCTACTTATTAATTAAAAGAATAGCAGCAAGCATTTGCCCATTTTTCAAATTAAATAGCTAGGCATATTAATTTCAGTGAATAATTTGTTTAGTGAAAAAGAAAATTAAGATATCAAGTCTTTGGTTTAATGGAAAAAAAAATTATCCATCAAATTATAAATTAACTAATAATAAGCAAATATTTCAAACAATAATTATTAAATGAGGTGAATATATTAATTAATTACCTAAATTATAAGGTATATATTATAATTAATAAGCCTATATATCATATTACTATTGATTAGTCCACAATCTAATGTGAATGATTATGTTTACTTAAAAATTTCCCGAGTTAATAGCATTAGATTCATTTATAAAATAAAAAAATTAATAATTTGAGTTTCAGTTGAAACTAAATTTAATTAAAAAAAAAATCTAGTTTTGTTTTTCTTTAAGGACCTATTGGCTTAAAATACTCTAAACTTTTCTGTTTTTTATAATTTTACCATATCCTTTGAAAATAGGATATAATACCTCAAACTTTTCAAATTGTTCACAATTATACCTTTCAGTTAAAATTATTCCTTTGAATTTTTTTTCTTTCTTTTAGTGGCATATGTCATGAATTAAAATATAAAGAAGGTATTACTATTTAGAATCTCATATTTAATTTAATTAATAAGTACATCATCTTTTTAAAAAATAAATTAAATGATCATTTATATTTATTTTTATTAATAAAATAATTATTTTATTTAAAATAACTAAAATTTTCCAATAAATGAATAAAGAATATCAAAATATCATTGTATATATTATGTAGTTATAAAATATAATATATTACTTATAATGAAGAGTATTTTAGTACTTTAATATCAAATCTGCCATTGACTGTTAAAAATTATTTTGAATAACAACAAATAATTATTTTGTTAACAAAAATAAATATGAATTAATATTTAATTTATTTCTTAAAAAAATGATGAACTTGTTAATTAAATTAATTTTAAAGGACTAAATAATAATATTTTACTTATATTTTTTTAATTCAAATCATATGTCACTAGACAAGAGAAAAAGTTTTAAAAAGTAATTATGATCAGAAAGTACAATTGTAAATAACTATAAATCATACATCATTTCGATTAAACAATACAACAATATTTTAAATAATTTCAGGCAAATTTTAATTATAGTTGATGCATGATTAGAAAATCTAAATAATTAAAATAATTTCAGATTTTTTTAAGATATATATATATATATATATATATATATATATATATATATATATTATTGATAAATGATTTTTATTAAAAAAATTTATATATTTTTTAAAAATAATGTATATTGATTTTTAAATATTCTATATTTTTATTTTAATATTAATCCAACATAATTATCATAATGTATAAGAGTACGATATCGATTATATTAGTTTCAATTTTATATTTAAATTTATTCATATAATAATAAAGTATATAGTAAGATATACCAAGCTGTATATATCTTAAATTTTATATCGGACGAATGTAATTATAAATAATCTTAAATAAGAGTTCAAAATTTGCCACTGCTATTTCCCATGAAACATGTATTTGTTTCTAACTATACTTATTTAAATTAACAATATAATAATATTTTTAAATAAAATTTTCAACTTTCTAAAAGGCTTTTCATATTGAAAAATTTATAATGATTATTCATTTTAGATTTAGATTATCTTATCTAACTTGCATTAGTAATCATAGTGATGCATGATTATTTTAAAATCACTTCTTGCTAGCATATCTAATATTTATATTTTTTTTTCACATAGAATGAGATTTTTTTATGTGTTGATTTCCAATTTTTTACCATCAGATAAAGATTATAAATAAATAAAAACATAGAGTAATGAAATGAGTACCACTTTTTATAAGAGATTGCCATAATAAAATAATAATCGTTTCCAAATTTTGTTTATTAACTAATTAACAATAATAAAATGTCAAACTCAAGTTTCTGGCTGCTTATTGGAGTTTTCTTTTGGAGAGTTTGGGCAACTGTAGTGATGACTTTGAGGGCAGCATGGAGGAGGTTCGTGGGCTGCAAGCAGGTATGAAGCTTTCCTAGCTACTCCTTTCCGTTTATGAAATTCCACCAACTTGCTGCTCATATACACTGTTGTTAAATGCTTCCAGAATTAGTTACTGTCAACTAAGAAGAGAGGGGCAATTAATGATTAATTAGATTTTAGAAAAAAATTTAAAATTCCATCACATTTCAATTCTAAGATCAAATTCATTACTATTTTTTAAAAAAAAATAGTAAACTCGTTACTTTGTTTCAATTAGGAAAACGCTCCATCAATACTTGAGGTTAGTTCAAGCCTTCAAGGCAACACATCATTTCCAACATTAGCAAATTCAACCAAAGAATGCAAATTTAACTAATTTCACTTGTGGTTAACTAACTTGTAACAGCATTTCAATAGTCAAATTTAATTTTTCACATAAAAACACTCAACCTGGACAACTCAACCTCAATTTGTATTTCACTATAACTAGCATTCCGTAATTTATGTAGAAATTTGTCCATATACTTTTATGTACGATCGAAATTAAAAACAAAACAAAACCAAACTGTACCATAAATAGATCATTATATTGATACAATCAATTATTTGAGACACAAGGTACATGTAGGGATGGAGAAACTTGCCAGAAAGAAAATGGTTCCTGTGTGAAGGAGCAGAACTGTACAATAAGCTTCCGGGTAGTGACTGCAATAAGACAGTCAAGCCAGAAACCTCCACATCAAAATTTCTCAGTGCTGAATATATAAGCCCTAGATTTAACCAACATGTTCCATATCTTTTTCTGCAAAAAAAAAAAAAAAGACACAAGATGGCAACTATAACAAGTGCATCCTTAAAATAGCAAGCTATTTATTCTCTTTGAATGGCTAGATAAAATTGGAAGCCAAAAGACCAGGAGGCTGGTTGGTGACTAGAATGGAACCTATTCAGTAATTAATGACCCTATGCAGTTTGCTAAAAAAAAAATCAAAGAATTTGTTAAATAACTGTTACCTTCCCTTATGAGCTTCAAAAGTGTATATATCCACGTTTTTTACGAACTCTTTTAATAGCTCAATGCATTAATGATTCTCTTTTTTTGTTCATTGATAAGAAAAATAAAAAAAATCCCAATCGTTTTCATATATATATCATGTTTTTGAAAACTTAATCATACTATCAAAGCACAATAAAAATGGCCACTTTGAGAGCACAAATTCTAAGAAATTTACCTTCATTAGTTACCAGTCTAACAAACCTGAGCTGTGATGTGGTGATTTAAACACAGTCCACCAGTGTCCTTGTCTTCTTTCTTTGCCTTAGCTTGAATTTAAAAATTAAAAACCATGCATTACAAATTGTTAAAATTATTATGAGAAGTTTGTATTTTATTTTTAGATTAATCAAATAAGTATAGTTTTATTTATACACATCTAATAAATCTAAAATAGAAATAAATATAGAGTAAATAAGGATTCATAAATAATATATAATTCTTAATATAAGTAAAATTCTTATTTTATAATATAAGAAATATTCAAAACCCTTAATACAAGTGAAATTTCTATTTTTCAATATAAGAAATATCTATAACACAAATTACATAAATGCAATCAATACCCAGAGAAGGAAACAAACAGATAAATAAAATTAAACCTAATGAAGTAGAAAAAAAAACTTGGCATCATAGCAAAACTCAGTGGGTTTCTTAAAACATCCCATATCGGATTCTCTAATGTGAATGAATTTGATGTATTAGCAGTGTAATTAAGCAAATTAGAAGCATAAGGGGTTCAGACACAATAATATCACTTGAAGTGATGTGATAGAAGTTTAAGTTTTAAATGGTTTTATCAATGCCAAAAAACCATTTCGTTTTAGTGGAAGAGATGGAAAAGTTGCATTATTTCGAGCCAAGTCTATAAATTTTTTTATCAATAACTGCTGGAATGGGACGTAGCAGCATCCTATGAGTAATATTAGTCATTTTCATTTTATAATTTGACTATAGTGTCCTATATATATGAGTGTGCAGGGAGGAAGCTAGGAAATCAATATTTTGTTGAACTGAAAATTAATCAATCTTCTTTCTTTTCTTGCAGCTGGCGTATAATTAACTTTACAAGCTTACCTTGACTTTCTCACTCTACTAGTGTTATTAGGAATAGGGTTTGGATAAGGAAATTAAACCTTAAGGATTTTCACAGTGAAAAGGGGGATTTATTTTGCGAGGCTAAAGCCCTAATATCATCAGTTTATGGAATGATATTATGGTCAACAAATTTACCGTCTCTTCCCATGCAAACCCCAAAACAATATTATTTTCCAATAATGTCTCCTGGTCTCAAAAATCTAATTCATAACTGGCAAATGAAATCTTCAACATCACCTGGCTTCATTGTCCATTCTTACATGATATTATCATCGCCAAGTACTTGTTCATCGCTATTTCGGTCATCGCCTTTCTCCTCTCAGTCTTCTTCTTCTACGTTAGATGACTTGATTGGGACTGATAGTGGTGTATATTTAGAATATTCCAATTAAGAAGAAGAAGAAGAACTGGTAGTAGTAGAACCAAGAAGGGAGAAAATGAATGATCTTGGTAAGCAAAATTAGCAAGATCAAGATCAGTACTTTGAAAAGGAAAAGGAAAAGAAATATCCACCTCCAATTCCTTCGCTAGCAAGAACAGGAAATTTACCTGTCATATGCCTTGGATTTTAACTAGACATTATTGTAATGGAAGATTGACTCTTAAAAAAGAGAAAGTGAAGCATCATTACTACTTTGAAGCGCATAGAGAAAATGGTTGTCTCACTTTAAATCTTGTTCCTTTAGATGATACAATTAAATTTTATCATTCTGTTAATGGCGAAAAAGATTATCCTGAATTCATCCAAGAAGACGAAGAAGAAGAAGAAGAAGAAGATCAAGAAATTGATGATGAAGATGAAGAAAAATTAATGGGTAAATCGTATTTGGTGAATAAAAGTGAAAGGCATGAAGATCTACGCAAGTGTTTCACTTATAATAATCTATCTTCTTGTAATGCCATTAATGGTAGTAGCTACATGACTCAATCGGGTTCTGCAGCTAATAATTTGGCGTTTAATACTATTCGGCCATTGACTCCTGTAGTTTAATTGGTATTGATTTGTTAATCATTACTTTGTTTGTTTATGAACAAAAGAAATAAATAAGTTCTTGCAGGCTAGCTGCTGGCAGTTAGTTTACGAGCACAGCCAAAATGTGCGTGTATTTAGGAGACAGAATAACAGCTAGCTCATGTATAGCAGTACATGTATAATCTAGTACTGTTTTTCACTGGAGGAATTATCCTTTTTTTTATTTATTAATGGGATTCTATCTAACGGAGGATTTAAATTTGTAATTTTATAATGACTCTAATAATAATATTTCTTTATTTCTAAAATACTAAATTAGTCGTTCTCAAACAAAACAAAAGCTATATATATAGTAAAAGAAAAAAAATAACTCTAGAACTTATTGAATTTAGATATTTATTCGTTTGATTTTTAAATAGGATATACATGAATTTCCTACTTAATATTCAACCTGATTTGAAAAAAAAAAAATATTTAATTATACTGAATATACATATCAATATAATAAGATAAAAAAATATAAGAAGTAAATAAAAATATTATTATTTTTTTACTGGTAAAAAAGATAAAAGAATCGTATTAACTAAAATATCTTATCACTTATTAATTGAATATATAAGATAAATTCTTAAACAAAAAATTTTCTTTATTTTAACAAATAATATATGTAACTTATTTAGGAAAATTTTTATTTATATTAGGTGTAAGAACTTATCTCATACACACCGATTAATGAGTGATGAAATATTTTAATTAATATAACTCTTTTGTCTTTTTTTACCTAATAAAAAATCAGTAATACCCTTGTTTACTTCATATATTTTTATTTTATTATATTTATATATACATTCAATATAAATAAATATTTTTCATAATGTACGTAACTTACCCACAACCGGAGACTACCCGGCCCAACTCAAAACCAAGATAGATTAATTAGATGGTAAGTAAAATATATAATTAAATTTCTAATTGAGTTGTGTTTGGGTTTTAGAAAACCTAACCCAATTTAACCATTCTTAATTTCTTTAATTACACGTTAATTTTATCTGTAAATATGCTCATAAAAATAATATATAAACAACTTATGGCACTAAAATATATAGTATATTTTCATAAATCTAGAGAGATAAGAGTTTATTCTCTCCCTTTATGGAGAGACACTTACTTCTACACCATTCACATCATTTACTTCACCATTTATTTGAATAGAAAGATCAATTGTATAAAACCTTCACATTTTTATTGGCTATAACCACACCCATTTATCATTACTATTTTGTAACACAAGCCAAAATTAAAACAAAAAATAAAATAAATTTTTTGTAAGTATTTTTTTTATTTTAATAAAGAAATAAATAGTTATTGTATATGTTGATTTTATTATGAACTATACCAAGTAATATTAGACAAACACTTAAACATCTTATTATATAACAATGGATAAACTTTACTTATATTATAATAAAAAATGATTTTTTCAAAAATATCCTAAAAAATAAAAAATATTTAATTTCTACTGTTGAATTTTTTTTTTTTCAAAAATACTATATAGCTAAAAATATTTTTTTCAAAAATATTATATATCTAAAAATATTTTTTCAAAAATACGACATATGCTAAATATATACCACACATATGTTAAATATATACTAAATATATATCAAAAAATAGTAAAAAAAAATAACCGTAAAATTAGAAAAAAAAATCAAAAAATAATATATTTATATAATATTCTCTAATGAAAACAAAAAAAATAAATTAAGATGATAATGAGATTTTGATTTGTAATAGGCCCATTTTACCTTTTATTGGGCCGAATAAAAGGAAATCCAAGTCCACACGCAAAACACAAATCTTGACCACAAAACCCAGGTGGAACCCGTACGAGTCTATGCATCGTTATCCAAGTGCTTGAATTTTTTAATCCACGTGTCACCTCACAACAACCTTCTAACATTATAATAATCAGACAATGGGCAGATTATATAGTTAATATATATACAAATAACTATTTTAAATAAAATACTCTATTTCAATTAAATATACTTAAATTAATATAAAAATAAATAAAATAACAAAAATAAAAATTTCAATAAAAATTATATTTCGTTTAAAAAAATTATTTTTCACTCCCTTATTGAATTTTGAAAAATTTAAAATTGAATTAAAGATCAGATCGGTTAACTCTTTTTATCCGTCCCAAAAAATAAATAAAAAATCCATGAATCGATCGGTTAATTAGTAAATTAGTCAAATTAGATTGATTTTTCAGTTCGATCGGATCAATTTTTTTTATCAAAATGATGTGGTTTTTGTTAAATAAAAAATACATTGTTTTGAATTAAAAAAAAATTAAAAATTTTAATAATTTTATTTTAATTTTATCCAACATTAAAATCACGATTCTATAATAGTTATTTGAATAAATAAATATTTTTAATTTATTATATATATAATTTTTAACTTAATAAATTAAATTGATATTATAAAAAAAATATAATTTTTAATAAATTTTTAATTTAAATATAATTATATTATATTTATTTTTATTATATATATAATAAATATCAAATTATATATATATATATATATATAATAATTTTTTCAATTTAATCTATTCTATTCTAATCAAACCTCTTATTCCCAATTTTGACCGATTTTTTAATCTATCAAATTCTAAACATTATTTTTTAAGTTTATTTATTTAAATATTTATTTTTTAAACTTCAAATAATTATTAAAAAAATTGATAATAAAAAAAAGTACCGAGTAAACAGTCAAACTTCAAAAATTAAATTATTTTTTTAACCAATAAAAAACATGAAAAATGCTTGTTAGGACGCTTATATAATTACCTTCACACTGTATTCATTTGATATTTTTCAAAAAGATTGAATCTTTGATTTATTGTCTTGTTTACACAACTCTTTTGTTCTTCATTTCTCAGCTTCCATCAGGTGAAAAATCTGGAACTCAATTCTTTTTTTTTTATTTTTTTTCTTGCTTTCTTTCTTTTGAGATCTGTGTTCTTTCAATGTAAATTCTGGTTATGAATCTGCTAAAGTTTTTAGTTTTCCTTTGAATTGTATTGGGTTTGATGACTAATTTGAGTTCTTGGTGATTGTTTATTGATCTGATAAAAGTTTTGTGATCAAATTCATTTCAAGTAAAATTAAGTATTGGTGGGTTATTTTTCTTTAATTTTTGAGGATGGTAGACTTTTCTTTTATTATTAGAATATTGTTATCATTTTTTATGCATGGAAACTGTATTAAGGTAGGTGGGATTTTTTTTTTTCAGTGCCTTTTTATTTTCAAATACAATGAGCTAATCCTTTAAGTGTTCTTTTTTTTTTTTTTTTTTTTTTTTGAGGGGAAGGAATTGGGTTTTTAGTTGATTAATAAAGACGACTTTTGAGAACATATATAGACCAAAGTTTTCTGAAATCTGAATGCAGTACATGGAGTAATTGGGAAGTAGGGGAAATTTAAATGTTTGGAAGAAGAGAAGGGTTAAGATTGATACTTCAGGATGTAATAATTGGTTTCTTTTTTAGATATATTTTTTTGTGTTCAAGAATTTAGAGACTGATCTCTTCAATATATAAGTTCTTATCTTTGCTCACTGCTCGATTTATTGTCTATCTAGCTTTTGCTTTGCTATGCTGAATTGTTGCCCCCTTTTTGTATCAGCATTCTTCAAGTTCATACTTGGAATTGCTATCTGGGGAGTTTTTCCTTTTAATGGGGGCAATTTTGAGTTTGGCTAGCACAAAGTATTGGTCAAACCAGTTTAATGAGGTCTCATGTGATACTGGTTGCAAGAGGCAGAAGAGGTCCTTGAGCTTTTATGAAGAAACTCCAAGAATGATTCCATGTCTTCCTGATGAGTTGTCAATCCAGATTCTTGCTAGAATTCCTAGGATTTACTATTTGAATCTGAGGTTGGTGTCACAGAAATGGAGGGACACTATTATGAGCCGTGAGTTATTTAGATTGAGAAAAGAACTTGGGTTGACTGAAGAATGGTTGTATCTATTGACTAAAGTTGAAGAGGAGCTATCGTGGCTTGCTTTGGATCCTTTCTCAAGAAAATGGCAGAGGCTGCCTCCAATGCCTGATGTTTATGCAGAAGAATCTCGGAACATATCTTCTGGGCTTTGGTTGTGGAACATGGTGGCGCCTCGCATTAAAATTGCTGAAATTATAAGGAGTTGGATTGGGCAAAAGCGTTCATTGGATCACATGCCATTTTGTGGTTGTGCCATTGGTGCTGTTGATGGATGCCTCTATGTGCTTGGTGGATTCTTTAGAGCTTCAACCCTGAGTAGTGTCCGGCAATATGATCCAATCCTAAATAGATGGAGTGAGATCACTTCCATGTCTACCGGGAGGGCTTATTGCAAGACTAGCATTTTGAACAACAAGCTTTATGTTGTTGGAGGGGTCAGTCAGTTCCGAGGAACATTGATTCCTCTTCAATCTGCTGAAGTTTTTGACCCTTGCACCAGTACATGGTCTGAAGTTCCAAGCATGCCATTCTCAAAATCTCAACAACTCCCCAGTGCCTTTTTGTCTGACATGCTAAAGCCTATTGCCACTGGGATGACTTCATACATGGGAAGATTATGTGTCCCTCAAAGTTTGTACTCGTGGCCTTTCTTTGTAGATGCTGGCGGAGAAATTTATGATCCTGAAACCAATTCATGGGCTGAAATGCCAACTGGCATGGGAGAAGGTTGGCCTGCACGGCAGGCCGGTACAAAGTTGAGTGTTGTGGTAGACGGTGAATTATATTCATTTGATCCCTCTAGTTCTCGAGACAGTGGTAAGATCAAGTTGTATGATCAGAAAGAAGATGCTTGGAAAGTCGTTATAGGAAAAGTTCCTATTTATGATTCTTCAGATTCAGAAACTCCACATCTGCTTGCCGGTTTTCATGGAAAGATTCATGTCATCACAAAGGAGACCAATCATAAAATAGTAGTTATGCAGGCCGGTCTGCATGATAATTTAGGTTCTTCACCTTTGAGCTCAGCTTCTGATATTGTTGGCTCCTCACAAGATCATTCTGCCATACCGGCTGAATCAGAAACAGTTGTCTGGAAGGTCATTACCAGTAGAGATGTGGGTTCTGCTGAACTTGTCAGTTGTCAAGTTCTTGATATGTAGCATTATGTTGACTTGTGTGCTTTAATGTTGGGAAATCTCGATGGTTTGTACACGGAGTAAATGTCATAGCCTGTTTGAGCTACCTGACTAGGCAGCCACCTGGATTTCACCAACTAGAGGTAAAAGATGAAGAATATCATCAGCAAGTCTTTAGGTGCCCTTCATTCTTCGCCTTAATAGCATCTTTGGATGCATCTTTTTCATGGAAATTTCACAAGCTTCTGATATTCAGATCTGGTGAGTTGGAATGTTTACAGTTTATAGATGAACAAAGCAAGCATTATATATATTATTTTAATTGGGATGAAGTAATATGTTGGTTCTGTAATTAGAAATTTATCTTACCAATCATGTAGTTCTATTTGAATGTTTTGTATAAATATAACAAATAATATCTATCAGATTCAAAAAAAAAAAATCAAATAAATAAGACAACATTCTCTACTTGCTTGGTTGCTCCATGTGAGGATCTTCTCTATCTGTTACTTCTATTCTGTACCTTCTGCACCATGCCAAGTCTTCATCTTTTTATACATCATAATTCATAATAAACAAGGAATTTCTGATAGCTAGATATTCCAAGGTGATTTTTGTTATTTATGTATATTAATATATTTGGTTACACATATGGCGAATGAGTAGTATGCTATATTGACTTTACTCTTTATTTAGCAAGTTGCGTGCATGTTTTGGCTCTGTGAAACATGCTTCTAAATTTATTATATTGAGTTTTATTTGTCGTCTCTTGTAAGAATTGTACAAACAGTTATCTTCTCGTTTTCTATGTTCACATCATTGTGGATTTCCTTCCTTGTTCATGATTAATGAAATTTAACTTTCTTTTAAAATTTGGAATTCTGCTAATGTGCAAAATTAAATTTTTTAGCTGAGTTAGCCTTCTGGCAAAGCTTATAGTTTTATAGTTGTAAATTCTGAAAATTGATTAATTCATGGAATTGTTTGAGAATTTGCAGCAATGGATATAACTTTCACTTGGTTCATCTGGGTAAACTTTATACTTGATATTTATTTATATTAACTCACTTCTTAATAAGGCATGAAACTATCATAACGAAAGTATCCATGTGAAAGTAAATAAACCAAAGATCAAATATACTCTCTTTCTCTCTCTTGTCTAGAACTCTTTCTTTCTCCTCTCAACTTCCAAATCTGGTTTTTGGCTCCTTGGGCTGCCGTTGGTCTTTCTTGACCAACGATAGCCCTTCATCTTTTCTTTTTCCTCTTTTCTTCTTCTTCTTTTCTTCTGTCACTGTGAGCGCTCTCAAATTATTTTAAAGTGAAACTTTTCCTGCTAGTGGATCACATAGATTTAAAAATATTCCTAACTTGTTAGATTTACATTATATGAACACCAACTTGAATCAACTTTTTTGTTTAGAATTTTTTTTTCTTGGTCAAGGCTATCTAGAGAGGAATATCATATTATTGTGTCTTTCCCCTTATGAAAACAATAATGTCAAACACGTTGATCAAAGAATTCTAAGCACAGTTTGCGTTTGGAAGCATACTAATGAACAGAACTGCTTAACAGTGAGATAATCCTTCATTGTGCTAATTATATCTTAATTATTCTTCTTGTCATTATTTGTATATTTCTTCTCTTTTATTTGATTCTAATTCTAATTCTTCTGGGGAAAACAGTCTGTTTATGCTGATATCCTTGCCCATAATAATCTAGCAAAGGAAGCATCAGTTGGCATTTACTTCTCATTATTTCTTTTGGTTTGGACCTCTGATCTTCTACATTATGGCTCATTATTTACCAGACACACTCTGTGTTAGTCCAATGATGTCATCATGAATCTCAACTGTGGAAGTTTTGTGAGTAGAGCAGGTTCTTCCTTTTCAATACAACAGGTTATTGAGTGTTTGTATGCAGATATTCGCAGGCGTGGTTTGAATGGTTTCTTTGTTGTGGATTTAGAAGGAGACTTGCTAGCTTTCTTTGATCTCGTGGAAACCTAGGTTTTTGCATGTTTGACTATTTGATCCGTTTCATATTATTGTTGGTTTTTGGTTTTTGTTTCTCACTTATAAAAAATTAATATATTATTATCAATAATTTTTCAGTTCAATAATATTGAAATCATCTTTAAAATTGTGGGGTGTGATTACGAGATTTAACTCTATTGAAGCCAAATGTATTGATTTTTGTTATTTGATATTTGAAAATATAAAACAAATCAGATATAATTAAATTCGAGCTTAGTTGAATTCAAATGTACAAAAAAGAGGCATTTATTGTTAAAATATTTACATTTTTATATTTGGAATTTGAAAATAGAATAATAAATTGTTATAAGGAGGGTAGTAATGGGAAAAGTTTGTAAAACCTCAATTCGAATGCTTCAGGTTAATCACTATTTAAAATTAATTTGAATATAAATTATAAATTAAAAAATTTATTTCGCTCCATTTATTAAACTGATTGAATATAATTTGTTTTATTAAAATTTGATCGGTACGATACATAAGAAAAAAATCATAAATGATTTATTTTTCTTTATTCAAAACACAATTTTAGTACAAGAATAAAAAATAAATATTAGAAACATATATGATATTAAACAATACCTATAATATTATTTAGTTGATGTGATTGTAAAAAATTTATTTCCATAAAAATTAAAAAATTAAAAAAAAAAAAACTTGACTTTGAATTCTCTCGAGTTTGAAACCTATGTTGGTGGAAGTGATTTATGCAAAGGGAATGTATCCATTACTTAAATTTTAATGTTTGGAAAGATGGGCAGCTCTTTTAATCTGTTTTTTGACAACGTTTCATAATCCGGTAATGTGAAATGATTCGTTTATCGGAAAATAAATTATTAAATAAAATAGAAATATATTTATTTTACTCGTACAAAAAAAAAATTAATGTAAAAAACAAGATTATAAATAATAGTGGCCTTATATCGGTAATAAATAACTAGAAAAATAAAATATAAGAATAACTAGAAAAATAAAATATAGGTATAATAGGTTTATTTTTCATTTTAATTTTTATTAAATTAAAATTAAAATAATTAAAATTAATTTTTAAAATTATAATAAAATAATATATTTTTGAGATTTAGGTACAATTATAAATTTTTTAATTATAATCATTATAAGAACCAGTTGCAAAATTTTAATCCATGTATTGGAAGAAGATCAAACTATCCTTTTACTTCGAAATTTTTTAACATATATTTTTATTTTAAATAAAGATGCAATTTATCATATAAATAAAATTTGAGAGATTATTAAATATAATAAAAATATATTCTTCGTAGTAAATTCACATAAATAAAATTCATCATAATATAAATAAAAAAAATATATTTTTATTTTATCTAATAATTTCTCATAAAAATTTATCATCATATCTTAAAATAGTTACTTAATAATATGAAAATCATATTAATTTTTATATAATTTTCATGAAAATTTATCATGATAGTTACTATATAATATGAAAATCTTATTAATTTTCATATTATGGATTATGATGTAGCCTGTAATAGAGTATAATAGGAAGTCACTATATATAGCATGATTATGGGAAATCAATTGTAATTATAATTATAAGAATTAACTTCCTAGATTATTTATTTTTCTATTATAGGAATTAACTTCCTAAATTATTTATTTTCCTATTATAGGAATTAGCTTCCTAAATTATTTATTTTTCTAGTTAAACATACAATATTTATATATAAATACTTGTATTATCAACCTATTAAAATACAAAAAACATCATTCTTCTTCATGATATCAGATCCTCCAATTGCTAACTCTCCAAAATCTTCTTCTTCTATTTCTATTAATAGTTTAACAAAAGACACACCAAATACTCCATTTTCGTCTGTTTTCACCCCTTGTACAAATCACACTATATTTAATGTCAACAACATAAAAAATCATATTCCTGAAACTCTAGATTTCTCTAACTATCTATTGTGCCAAACCCTATTCATCAATATTCTCAACTGCCATCAAGTTTCAAATCATATCTCTCCTAATGCCACAATACCACCTGAAACTATTACCAATTCTGAAGGTTCTTCCATCACCAATCCATCTTATACTTTATGGAAACAAATTGATTATGTTGTTCTATCTTGGATTCATGCCACAGTTTCTTCTGATATTTTGAAACATATTGTTTCTCTTGGTGTTTCACTCACAACTCACGAAACATGGGTGGAAATTGAAAACTTATTCCATGATCATGTTATTGCCAAGTTTATGCAGCTCAAGATGA
>CANXYC010190497.1:0-19982 GCA_948193065.1 Aleurites moluccanus
TAATTTAGTTCCCATCCCTTTCTCCGTGGGGATCCCCTTTCTCCGTGGGGATCCCCATTCCCCGCATAAATTTTGTAATACTAAATTTATTTATATTTATAAAATTTATAAATAATAGTTAAAAATATAAAAAAAATTATTTAGAAAATATTAATAAATTCAAACACACAAAACATCAACCAAACATAATTAAAATATAAATATTTTAATACATAAAAAATATTCATTAATATTTTTTAATAAAATATTAAAAATTCAGCATATATTAAAATATGAGTACTTACACAAATTTAATATAATAAGTGTTTTCAATAAATTCCAACAATCTCATAAGAATTATTTATTGAACAAATTATTCCTTATATATATATATATATATATATATATATATATATATATATATATATATATATATATATGTTATTAATTAATATAATTTTATATAAGGAATAATTAAATAAATATAATAATTAACTAAGTATAATAACGGTCACCACGAAGTGGAAAATACACTCCCCGTCTCTGCCCCGTCCCCGCTAATGGAGAAAAAATATTTTCCATCTCCGCCTCCATGGAGAAAAAAATCGGGGAATCCCCATCCTGTTCAGGGCAAATCCCTGCGGAGAACGGAAATTTCTCAGCCCATTGTCATCCCTATTTATGAGTTCAACTGACTTGATTTTGAATTTAGACAGACCAAATGTTGTTATAAGATATAAAAGGAAAAAAAATTAATGAAGTTTTTTAAAAATTTATATAAAAACTTTTGAAACATCCATTAAATTTAATACTAATTAAATAAATAAAATTTTAAATATATATATAAAAAAAGATAATTACATCCGATTATATCATATAAATTATTTTACGAAAAATAACTCCACATATATCACTAGCTAAAATATAATTGCATTCTTAAGATGGATTCTCAAAATCATATAACTCAAAATTTAAAATATTATCTAGATATATCATTCAATAAATATTTCAATATTTAAATAAATGAATATTTAATATATGTATAAATATTAAAAGCAAGTCTATTTTTATGGACGAAGAGATAAAAATACTATATAATTAGATCAATAAACAATACTGTATATATAATATTTATTTATGGTTTTATTAAATAAAATTAGAAATCCAACAAAATAATATACTAAAATTTTATAATTTTTTCTCAAATGTCAAAACCAATTTGTTTTTATTTTTTTTTCAAAAAATTTTTTTTTTATTAGTCTTCAATTAAATAGTCCTCACCATTTGACTATTAGAATCCATTTGAGGTAGGAAATTGAAATTGAAAATTTCAATTTCAACATTTATTTTATATAGAGAATTAAAATTAAATAATAAATTGGTGACGATAAAAGTAGTGGTAGACCATCGATGATTACGGTGAGAAGTGATGGTAGATTTCTGGCGGTCTGGCTAAGCATCGTCGTCAGTGGTGATATAATGATAAGCTATTATCACCGGCGATAACAGTTCGACGAACCTTCATCGCACCACCACCGCAGGTGGTAATGTTGAAGGCGGCAGTGGCCGTGGTGTTGGGGTGACTATGACGGTAGAAGAGAGGATAGTAAGGGTAATTATAAAATTATAATTTTTATAAGTTGATAATGAAATTGTAAAATTATTTTTTTTAGTTATATTACAATTTCATAGAATTATAATTAGAATTTTAATTCAAATTCTAAATAGTTGTTAAACACTAGAATTGACAATTCAAATTCAAATTCCAAATTCTCTAAACGAACCCTTATGGGTTGATAATAAAATTGTAAAATTATTTTTTTAATTATATTACAATTCCATAAAATTATATGTAGAATTTTAATTATAATTCTAAATAGTTGCTAAACACTGAAATTTGCAATTCCAATTCCAATTCTAAATTCTTCAAACGGACCATTATGGGTTGATAATAAAATTGTGAAATTATTTTTTTAGTTATATTATAATCCTATAAAATTATAAGTAAAATTTTAATTCTAATTTTAGATAATTACCAAACACTGAAATTGATAATTTCAATTTAAATTCCAAACTCATCAAATAGACCTTTAGACTCAAGAGGAATAAGTTCAGAGTATATAACAATTTTTTGGGTTCCAGCTAATTTAAAACTTTTAGGGAAGTGCAATACAATGACACAGACAAGTGTCTAAACATTAAATTATATTTCCTATTAGGTGTTGTTGAGATGGGCCTAATTGTCATGGGCCTAAGATTTAGCCAACCCTAACTTTGTGCGATGCCTAGACTTTTACTCATTTAAATGATTATTATTTTATATGTCAAGTGCGACATTGTAAAAAAGTCAATAAAATCAATTGTTAAAATCAACAAGATTTATAGACCAATTGAGGAAGTCGTGCGACATAATCTCTCTTATAAAAAAAATCTCCAATTAATGTTTAGTACGCACTATAGGCATTCTACTTGTTTATGATATTCATAGATCTACCCCTCTTTTTTTGGATATGAAATCCACCTCTTAATTCTTTATTAGAATAGCTAACTAATGAACCCTGAGATGGCGAAGAGCTAACATCATATTGTCTCTTCTATATATACGATATCATAAAAATGAGTTGCGTGATGACAATAAATTCTTATGTACGAGAAAGAAAGTCCGTTATAACTTCTTCCTAACAACTTTAAATAACTTTAAATATAGTATGAGAACTTTATTAGTAATGTAAAGATCAACCATAAAATATGATACCAAATATACGAGTGAATTGTAAAGAGTTGGCTAACCAACAAACATATTGTTGCCAACAGACCTGTTAGCAAGGTTTTGCCTATGCTGCATGAAAAAGCACTTGCAGCCTACTAACTCTTCATATTGATGAAATTGTCATATGATTCACACTTTAATAACAATTATATCCCTATGTAACCTGAACTCTTACAATAATCTTATGATGAGTTCATATTCGACCTTTAAAGCTCAAATCATGAAAATTTTATGAATTTGAATTCAAATCTCATCGATAATATTTTAAATTTTAAATTTTCTTTCAAATTTCAGCTAAAAGCAAATGACTAAAATTATTTTTTAATATTTTCTTTTCATTTAAATTACTTAAGTTCAAATCTATTTAGATAGGAGTTAAAAGAAGTTTCTATTTCATTTAATTATTGTAAGAATCTCTAATAAGCCTTTTATTTTTTTGATTCACTTAATTTTATAAATTTTTTAAATTGTTCAACTAAGTCTATACATTTTTCAAATTGATTCAATTTGATACATAAGTTAATTTAATTTTTTTCGTGAATCTTACGAGTCTCATATTTTGAAGAAGTAGGAATAATTATTATTATATATAGAAATTACTATCATATAAAAAAAATATTTTCAATATTTTTTCTTTGTATCTATTATCTACTTTTTCTTCTTTTCTTAAATTTATATGAAGAAGAAAAAGGCATCATATTTTTGCACGTGTATTTTGTTTCTCTAATACGGGGATTTACAAGACTAATGAAAATTAAACAGAGTTGATTTATAAGCTCAATTGAGTTAATTTAAAAAAAAATTATAAATTTAAATAAATTACTAAAATAATAAAAAATTCAACGCTATGTTAGATTTAATTTTATTAAAAAATTTATTCTATTTACAAATGAATTTTAAATAAAATTTATTTATAAATAAATTATCATATTTAATATATTAAATAATAAATATGAAATTCATTTCAAATGAAATGAATATTGTATTTGATATAATTTTAAAATTTATTTTAATATTTCATTAAATAAAAAAATACTCTTATAATTATATTATTTATTTATTTATAAAAATATAATGGATGATATATATAAAATATTAAAATTAATAATAATATTTTAATACTTTAAAATTTATCGGTTTAAAATTATGAAATTAATTTAAAAATATTAATTATTTTGATAGAATTTAATTTATTTATTTTTAATTTATAAATTTAATTATTTAAAATTTCAAATAAATTTAAATTAAAAAATAAAAAACTATAAATTTATAAATAAATTCATAGAATTTTATGGAAGGTGTAATAAAAAATTTCATACCATACTAGACAAGATATTTTTTTTATATCTTACCGCGCAGGATTATATAGGTGACATATGACGTACTTTATTGCCTTTTGGGAGGCATTGTTGTTGACCAGAACAAATGAGGACAGCTAGGGACAAAGGAGTAAGGACCCCACTCGCGTGCTAAACATGCCATGAGGCTGATTGTTAGTCGTGCATCACTAATTGTAATTATCTTTCTAAAAGTAATAAAAAAATAATTAACAATAATTTGAAAATAATAACGGCAATGCTTACGCTGTTTAGCACGAGACTTTGTTTATCTCTTACTAGAATTTGATTATATTTCATTAATTACATATTATATTTTAAATTTTAAGAATGAGTTTAAATTGATTTATAATGAAATAACATCAATGATTTTTAAAAGTAAATTTGTGGGTATTAATTAAAATTTATATAAGTCGATATATATAATATCATATTAAATAAACAAATACATGAAATATTATTTTTTTTTTATTTTTTTATTTGAGCTCATATATAAAAAATTCGATGCATATATAATCTATTTAATGCTTTAACTCATGATAAAATACTTAATAAATTATAAGTCATGGGCTTGTATTTCTTGTAAATTTTATTATTTTTAAATTAATTTATGTTTCTTAAATATTTTAATATATATGAATTATTATTATTATTATTAAATTATTTTTTATAATTTTAAATATTAATATAAATAAAATATATGACCAAATTTAATATATATGAATTAATTAATACAAGATGGAATTTTGAGGAAAAAGTATATAAAAAAAAATATATTGTGATTGCGCGATATTGCAAATATTATGAGTTTATATAGTTTTTTGGGTGCTAACCTCAAAAGTTAGCTTGTGAGGTTAGAGGAGCCAAATTATATATAAACTTATTTAATATCTTATATTTGATCTATGTGAGATTAATTATATTTTAATACTCCTCTCACATGACAATTGATCTAAGATAATGTTTTATTAATATGAAATGACACTTGCAAATTATAATGAGAATTGGGTTGATATAATTGAAAACTCAACACGTGCGAAAAGATAAATTTAAAAGCTCATTACAAGAAGAAAAATAATTGAAAAAGACCCACCAATGAGTGAAAATGAACCCAAAACATATTATAAATTGAATTTCCAATCCGAATTATGATAGAATAAAAGGTACAAATTATTTTTCCACTTTAATATGTATGAATCTTTTTTCTGCTCTAATACCATGTAGTAAATGTTGAAAGTTAATATAATATTAGAAATGTTAACTTTAAAAATTAGTTTGTGAAGTTAGACAACTCAATTATATATAACTCATTTAATATCTTATATTTAATTCATATAAGATTAATTATAATTTAACATGCGTATTTTCATTTTAGATCCAAATTAATTTTTTTTTATAAAATGGAATATGAGATTTACTTCGTTAGCCGCTTGAGATTCTAATGTGGAGAGTATTTGCTTCGAATTTTTGGATCCCTTAGATAAAAAGAAACAGAAGCAAAAATCTAAATAGTTTATGGGCCAGTTGGATCGGGACCCATTTGGCCTTCTGAGAGCAACTTATTTTGGGTCTTTATCAGCCATAATCTAATAGGAAATGGCCCAACGAATAAAACTCATTGTCAAAACAATGACCAACTGTCTTTTTAGGTTAAATTCTAACATTTAGACATCTGTTTTGGCAATTTTATATTTTTTATCTATTTTTGGCAGTTTTTGTTTCCTTATTTAATTTAGGTAAGAAAATCTGTTGGTGAGTTTTTTTAAGGCAGTTATTATGTAATATTTTTATTTCCATTATGATGTAGATTTGGTGATTTATTTCCTTTTCAGAATAAATTACCAAATCAGCCTCTTAGGGTTTTCTTAAGCTTATTTTCGATAAATATCTAGTGTTTGGGGGGCTTTTTTATTAAAAAAATATTTAGTTCTCTATTTCTGAGTTTCACACTATTGTTTGAATGCTTATACGCTGCGTCAGATGGTATCAGAGCAAATGGCTATGGCTACAATTATTGGAAGCGGTGGTCTTCTTGATGATGCTTAGGAGACTAGAGCCCTGATCTTTGGGGACTAAACGTTGCAACGATTGGAGCAACGTATATAGTGACGCCTAGAACAACAAATGGATCGCATATTTCATCTTTTCGAACAATGATTTGATGATATTGCAGACCGCCTTGATGCTCTAGGTGCTAATATGAATCGGAACCGGCCAAACGATAGAAGGCCAGGGGTAGCTATTGCTCATGGTGACCTAATCGACAAACCTATTCATATTCGCAGGCAGACTCATTATGAAGACAGTTCAGAAGAAGATGACTTTGTAGAAGAGTTGGATGCTGGTTATGGAGGCAGATCACGATATGGTGGGCCTCATGGAGGCCATTATGACAGAGATGATTATAGACGTCGAAATGATGACAAAGAAGGTAACGGCTTTAGATTAAAAGTCGATATACCTTATTTTAATGTTGGCTTGGGAATAGAGGATTTTTGGGATTGGGTTGCCGATATCGACAGGTTCTATGACTATATGGAGACCCCAGCTCATAAGAGGGTCAGGCTTATTGCTTGTAGATTGAAAGGGGGAGCGTCGGCATGGTGGGATAGATTGTAGAACAGAAGGGTGAGAGAAGGGAAGGGTCGTGTAATCACTTGGTACAAAATAAAGCGTCTGTTAAAGCAAGAATTCCTACCTCCAAACTATGAACAAATTCTGTTCTAGCAATACCAGCGGTGCCAGCAGGGCAATAGGTCAATGCATGAGTACACAGTTGATTTCATGCACTTGGCTGAGCGGAATAACTTGTCAGAGACAAAAGGGCAGTAGGTGGCTAGATATCTTGATGGTTTGAAGTCGTTCATTAGAGACAGAATTGGAGTTCAAACTTCGCGGACTTTGTCTGAGGCAAAAAACATGGCAATGAAGGTAGAGCTAATACAACAAGAAAGGAGCAGAAGAGGCTTTGATAATTTCAAGGCTGCTAATTCACTAGAGAATGACAGAGCGGCGCCAAAAGTTATAGGGAGAAATAATCGTTATAGCGGCAATAATAATAATCGCTATAATGCAGAGCGCAGTCAGAAGGACACGACAGCTGGCAAGCGACCTATCACTGAAACAAAAGAGAAGGGGATGCAATTACAGAAAGGTACGAGCATCAATCCTTATACCAGACCTATTACTAGAAGATGTTTCAGATGTAATCAACCTGGGCATAGATCAAATGAATGTTCTCAGAGGAAAACAATAAATGTGGCTACTAGAAAATAGGAGGAAGATAAATATTGTTGTGAGCCTGATGGTGAAGATGGAGATTATGAAGGTGAGGAGGCCGAGGAAGCTATATATATATAGTGCGGAGAATGATGTTAGCTCCAAAGCAAGAGGGGCAATCCCAACGCCATCAACTGTTTCGGACTCGGTGCACCATTTTGGGCAAGATTTTTGTTGTTGTGATTGATAGTGGTAGCATGGAGAATATTATCGGGCGAGAGGCAGTAATGAAGCTGGGGGTACCTGTGGAGAAGCATCCAAACCCTTATACCCTCGGGTGGATAAAATCTGGAGCAGAATGCATTGAGGTGACAGAACGATGTAAAATCCCATTCTCGATTGACAAGTATCATGATGAGCTGTATTGTGATGTGGTAGACATGGATGTATGCCATTTGCTATTTGGCAGGCCATAGCAATATGATGTGGACACTCAACATTCAGGAAGAAGCAATCAATACAATCTGGTGAAAGACGACGTCAAGTATACCTTACTGCCATTGAAGAGCAGGGAGAAGCAGTCTGTTGAAAGAAACTTTCTCACAGTCACAGAGAAATTTGAGACTGAAATTAAGGAGACAAAGAAGGTTCATGCGTTGGTGTTGAAGCAAGTCTATGAGGCGGGAGTAGAGTTGTCAGTGGAGGAGCATCCTGAAGCAGTTAGGCCTTTATTAGAAGAGTTTAGTGAGCTAATGCCAGAGGAGGTTCCAGATGGGTTGCCGGCAATGAGGGACATCTAACACTATATTGACCTGATTCCTGGAGCTAGCTTACCTAATCTTTCACATTACAGGATGAGCCCAAAGGAAAGTGAGATTCTGAAGGAGAAAGTGGAGGAGTTGCTGCGAAAGGGGCATATTCAAGAAAGCATGAGTCCTTGTGCGGTGCTAGCTTTACTGGCTCCAAAGAAAGATGGCAGTTGGCGAATGTGTGTGGACAGTAGGGCCATCAACAAAATAACAATGGGCTATAAATTTTCAATTCCTAGGCTGGAAAACACGTTGGACAGATTACATGGAGCTAAGTGGTTCTCAAAGTTGGACTTGAAGAATGGATATCACCAGATTCAGATTCGACTTGGGGATGAGTGGAAGATAGCTTTCAAAACAAAAGAGGGGTTGTACGAATGGTTGGTGATGCCCTTCGGACTCTCCAATGCTCCTAGCACTTTCATGAGGTTGATGAATCAGGTGCTTATACCTTTTATTGGTAAATTTGTTGTGGTTTACTTTGATGATATCCTGATTTACAGTAAGACAGAAGATGAGCATTTGATGCAGTTAAGAGAAGTGCTAACAGTCCTACAGGCCAGTAAATTATATGTTAATCTTAAGAAGTGCAGTTTTCTAAAAAATAAATTACTATTATTGGGATATGTTGTTAGTGCTGATGGAATACAGATGGATAAGGCGAAGGTGAAGACAATCAGAGCGTGGCCTACTCCCAAAATAGTTTCTGAAGTTCGGAGTTTCCATGGGTTGGCTACCTTCTATAAGAGGTTTATAAAGAACTTCAACACCATTACAACACTAGTCACCAAGTGCATGAAGAAGGGAAGATTATTATGGGGAGAGGAAGCAGAGAACAGCTTTGCCATTCTGAAGGAAAAATTATGCACTGCCCCAGTATTGGCCTTACCCAATTTTGACAAGCTATTTGAAGTTGACTGTAATGCCAGCGCGGTGGAGTAGGAGCTGTCCTTTCTAAAAAATGGATACCATTTTATTTCTTTAGTAAGAAGCTCAGTGAGGCAAGACAAAGATGGAACACCTATGACAAAGAATTTTATTCTGTAGTAAGGGCTTTGAAGACTTGGGAGCACTACCTGATTGGGAAAGAGTTTGTCCTTTATTCTAATCATGAAGCCTTAAAATACCTGAACAGTCAGAAGAGGATCAGTAAAGACATATATGCTAGAAGGTGTCAATTCCTGCAGAACTTTCCATTTAGACTACATCACAAGTCGGGAGTGCATAATGTGGTGGCAGATGCGCTTAGTCGGCGGGTTGGCTTGTTAATCACCTTGAGCCAGGAAATTCTAGGGTTTGATCAATTGAAGGACTGTTATGTTGGTGATGATGATTTTGGGCAGATTTTAGAGACATGTTCAACTGGTCAACCTATGCAGGAGTTCTTTGTGCAGAATGGGTATCTAATGCGAGGGGATCAACTTTGCCTTCCTCGAATATCATTGCGAGAGAAGGTGATTCGAGATTTATATATCGGTGGTTTAGCCGCACATTTGGGCCGTGATAAAATTGTTGTTGCAGTCTGGGAGAGATTTTATTAGCCTCAATTGCTTAGAGATGTGACTAAGTATGTGAAGAAGTGTTACATCTGTCAAACTGCCAAAGGCCAGTCTAAAAATACTGGGCTTTACATGCCCCTGCCTGTTCCTGAAAATGTATGGGAGGATTTGTCAATGGATTTTGTATTGGGCTTGCTTCGAACACAAAGGGGAGCATATTTTATATTTGTTGTTATTGACAGGTTTTCCAAGATGGCTCACTTCATTCCTTATAGAAAGACATTTGATGCATCAAGTATGTTTAGATTATTTTTTAAGAAAGTAGTCTGTTTGCATGGGATACCCAAGAGTATTACTTCAGATAGAGATAATAAGTTTCTTTGTCATTTTTAGAGGATTTTGTGGAAGCTGTTTAATTCATCATTGAACTTCAGTAGCGCAGCCCATCCCCAAACTGATGGTCAGACAGAGGTGGTCAACAGGATGTTGAGAAATCCGATTCGCAGTATTTGTGGTGACAAGTCAAAGCAGTAGGACGTTGCTTTATCACAGGCAAAATTCGCATACAACAATGCAGTCCACAATATTACTGGTAAATCTCCATTTTCTATTGTTTATACTAAAGTGCCTCAGCCACTCTAGACTTGGTTCAGCTGCCTAAACAAACAGGTAAGAGTGTAGCAGCTAATCACATGGCTAAGCAGGTGGTTGAAGTACACAAAGAAGTCAAGCAAAAACTAGAAGAGGCCAACCAGAAGTATAAGAAAGTTGCTAACAAGGGGAACAAGTTTTCTCTGTTGGAGATCGGATTATGGTGTTCCTTAGGCGCGAAAGATTTCTAATTGGGTCATACAGTAAGCTGCAGCCAAAGAAATATGGGCCTTTCACCATCACCAAGAAGATCAACAACAATGCCTATGTTATAGATCTTCCAAAGAGCATGAAAATTTCCAACACTTTTAATGTTGCAGGCTTGTCACTTTTCCATGATTCTGATAAGCCATTATATCCAGATGTTGAGCCCAACTTGAGGACGAGTTTTTCCTAAGTGGAGGAGACTGATGTGGAGAGTGTTTGCTTCAAATTCTTGGATCGCTTAGATAAGAAGAAACAGAGGTAGAAGCCCAAGTAGTTTATGTGTCAGTTGGGTCGGTGCCCTGAGAGCAGCTTATTTTGGACCTTTATCGGCCATAATCTAATGGAAAATGGCCCAACGAATCAAATTCATTGCTAAAACAATGATCGACAGTATTTTTAGGTTAAATTCCAATATTTAGGCTCCCGTTTTGGCAGTTTTATGTTTTTTATCTATTTTTGGCAGTTTTTGTTTCCTTATTTAATTTAGATAGAAAAATTTGTTGGTGCGCAGATAGTTATTATGTAATATTTTTATTTTCATTATGATATAAATTTGGTGATTTATTTCCTTTTTAGAATAAATTACCAAATCAGTCTTCTAAAATTTTCTTAAACTTATTCTCTATAAATAACTTATAAAATTCTAGGGTTTGGGGGTCTTTTTGATTAAAAAAGTTCTCTATTTCTGAGTTTCACACTCTTATTTGAACGCTGATACGCTGTGTCAGATTCATAAATGTAACATCATTGGTCTGTGCTAATATGATATAAGTAGATCCCACTTTTTTTTTATTTTTTTAATAAGAAAATATATCCACCTAGATGAGTGATAATTTACATGGATAATTAGCAAAATTATATAAAAAAAATAAAATTTCAAATACTTGCAGGCTTATTCAGATCCAAGCCAAATGATAATCTAGATTAATTCATATCTCCACTCTCCCGAACAAGAGAAATTATCAATTGGCATATCATGAACTCTGATTTTCAGGTGAAACAAAATGTTGAGCCTAGTGATTGGCAAAATTGAGTAAATAAAATGATGTGATTAGTAAAATCAAACATTTTCCTTCAAAGATTTTCAAACAATTGATTAAACTTGTTTGATTCTAATATCATTTTTAATCTTCAATTATTTATAAATTCTCGATTTTTCATTCATAAAAAAATATAAAAATAGCAAAAGAAAGGGAATGAGAATAATAGAAATGGAGAAGAACATGATAGGGGGTAGCATAAAAAAAACATGTAACTTGTGGGTGAAATCAACATTCAAATCAATCTTGGTTCTACTGATTGAAGCTCCATCATCACTATAACTCATAATCACCATCATCTCATTATTGCTTGGTTGGCCAAAGCCACATCGAAACCTGCAGTCACTATCTTTTATCAAGACCCAAGCTCGCATCTCAAGCTCTCATATTTGGAAGTCAATATTTCTCCATCATCGATTGAGAATTAATTAATGACAGAAGCTTCGACTAGCACCGGGCCCAACCCTTCACACCATCGCCATCATTCGACACCCAGAGTCACGCTTCACCATTATGCACGATTCCTATGATCTCCTCGATTCCTTTCTGTTAATTGCTGCTATTAAGCATCGCGAACTAGATCATACCACTTTTGTCCTTTTACATGGCTCCTCTTCTTTGCTGATTGCCACTTCTTTTGTCACTACAAGTTTTAGCCTTTGTCTTCTGTCTCCTAGGTAATCGTCGATTTCAACTAACTTTTCAATTTTTTATTAAATATAATATAAATATATATTTTTTAATTTTGCTAATTATCGATGTTGAATGATAAATCATTTACGTTAATTTTTTTTCTTATTAAAAAATAAAAAATGAGATCCACTTATATTATGTCAATGACATATTAACAAAGACTAACGATATTATGGTTATTGACCCTAAATTGCTAAGAAATAAAATTTTAGAATTAAACACGCTCTCTCTAAAACATAGCTACTCTCTCTAAAACTCTTATGCCTTCATTCTTTGTGGCCGAATCATGGCCGGTGACAATCCCAAGGTTTTATACTCTTTTTAATATTTGTAAGATCTTTGATTTTCTCATTTTTCTTTCATGTTTGCTCTTATTTCTTTTTTTATTGCTCTTTTTCTTTCTCTATTAGTATATGTATTTTTTGTTTCCCTTCTATGGGACTTTGGGTGCTCCCTCTTGTGGAGTTTTTTGTGCTTGTTATGAAAAATAATATCAAATAATCTTATTTTTAGTTTGGTCTACCCGATAACCGAAAAGGTTTTCAAATGGCTATCTCCTATTGGTTTGGATCTTCCAGTGTTCAAGTGCATTTAGTATCAGCTGCTTTTACAACTTATTAGGTGTACATGAAGGCCACTGATTAACTCAGATAGTATTATTTTTTAAGAACATTCGTTAAGAGTGATTATTTCAGATAAAATATAATTTTAAAATAATTATATTAAATAAATATAAATTAATTAATATAAAAAATAAATTAAATGAAAAAAAATATAAAATATTGATAGAGTTGTATTTCGTTATAATCATTATCATCCCAAATGATAGGTTAAAATTCTTACTTTTCACTCATTTATTTTATTTTAAATTTTATTTATTTATTTAATATTATGTAAATTTTCAATTCTTAACGAGTATCAACCGATTGTTAAAAACTGAAGATTCTTTAAGTTTTATTTAGTTGTGGAAAACAATACATTTTCTAGAAAATAATTTTAAAAAATAAAAAAATAGAAATTAGTGTTTAGTTATAATTATTTTCTAAATATAACACTAGAAAATAGTTTCCCAAATTGTTCAAATTTATAACTAATATAAGAAAACTCATTTTAGTAGTTTTCTATCATTCTCCTTAATAAAATACGCATTGAAAAACAAGGAATTTCTAAACTGCATTTTTTTTCTTCACCTTCCTCCCACATGCTTTTTTTTTTAATTTATTTTTTAAAATCTTTTTTCCTATATTACCGATATTTATTTTGCCAAACGAACGAATTCATCACCATCATAAATTAAAGGTTAATCATTTTTTTTTTCCGTATAAGTATTAATTAATTTTTTGTTGCGACAATATTTGAAAAAGCAAATAAAATTCTTCTAAGGCTGACATCAAAATTGGTAGTAACTGTGCCAGCCATGCTTTGGCTGCGTTGAAGCAAAGCTCTATAAGGCTTTTCACCTGATTTGGTAGTGACTATATGGATCTGCTACTACTTTCACAAGATTTGTATAATAAATAGTATGATTATCAGCACAGTAAGGTATATTTAGTTGGAAGATATAGACTGGTTCAAGCGGCTTGTACTAAAAAAAGGTACGTGAAGTTCTTCTTATGAGTTTTGAATTGAGTTGAATTTTATTTTCTATTAATTTATTAAAAAATAATTTATAATCATTGTGTTTTTTAAACCACTATACTAAAATCTTTTTACTTTGAAATTTATTCAACTTAATTATTATAAAATTATATAAAGTTGAGTATTTGTTCCATTAACTTATTCTATATTTATTTAAATTAGTGAAGTTAAAGAATATATTACAAATCAAATATGGAATGATTATAACGTTGAAATAATTCTTAAATTTAGTTTTTTTAAGATGAATTGTTTCTTCATAGAACTATATTTTAAAATTTTTTGAGAATTTTTAAATATTTATTTATTAATTTAAAAATTATTATTATTATAATTCATTAGTTATTGATGATTTTATCTTTATATATATTTATTTAAATGATTATATTACTATTATTATTATTTAATAAATATATTATAATAAGCAGTTAAAAAATGGAAAATTAAAAAATTATGAACAATTCAACGTATTTTATATTTTTCAATTTTTTATTTTAAAAAATAAAAAATAAAAAAATGAAGAAAAAATCTGAAAAATGAAATTGAAAAATATTTTGAAAATATTACACAAATATACTATTTTTTTACTTTTTCTTTTAATTTTACGGTTGCTTTTTCTTTTTTTTCTTTTTACTGTTTTTTATACTCTCTCTATTTTTTATCTGTCGTTTAAGATTTTTCATAAATATTAAGACACTTATTAATTAAATTTAAAATGATTTATTTAACCTTATATCCTTAACCTTATCTTAAATTAAATTATTGTATTCTAATTAAATACTTTAAAGATAAAGTAGAAAAAAATGAATAAATATTATTTTAAAAATTTAAAATGATAATTAAAAATAAAAATTAATAAATTTCTAAAATGATAAATTAAAAAAAAACGGATTTGGAATATGTGTAATATATATTTGATATATATTTAATATATGTCATATTTTTTTAAAAATATTTTTAGATATATAGCATTTTTGAAAAAATATTTTTAGATATGTAATATTTTTAATATTTTTTTTATCTATAAAAATAAAATATTTTTAATTTTTTTAATATTTTTAAAAAAATCCCAAATATTTTTCACAACTAAACATGTTAGTAGTGGGTATGACTTGGTTGGCCCGTACTTTGCTTTTGCCGATTTGTCATTAACCTTTTGGGGTGACCTATCAAGTATCAAAGACTAAGAATTAGTGGGGACCCGAAACCTTTTTGGCGTGTAGAGTGGGTCGTTGAATAGGAATGGGACCCACTCGGAAACAGTATTTCCTAACCGATGATAGATACTGATTTTCTAGTTCTCGCTGTAAATGGTTACTGGTCCGGTAGTTGTCAAAAATATTTTAATAATTTTATTATTGATTATTAAGTGAATTATTATTTAATTCCTATAATATTAATAAATTATTATTGTCGAGATTTATATTATAAAATTAACTAAATAGCGTATGCAATTTGATTCCATTAAATTTAATAACCCTTATGTTATAAATTAGGTGATTTTAATGTTAATCAATTCAGAAAAATTAAATAAAACTATATCATTTTATTCTTGAAATACTTTTAAATTTTTACTTTCAATTTTTTCTCCCTTCACCTAATCACTTCGCCTTCCAATTTAAAATAAAAAATAAAAAATTGGTTTATTTTCACCTATTAAAATCCCTTAAATTCAATTCATAAACATCTTAAAAAAAAGAAAAAAGAAATCCATGCTTACACCCTTGATCGAATCCTAATCCTTGTAGATTTGGTGGTTATATAAAAGAGAAAGAAAAAAATACATGGTAGATGAAGAAAAAGAAAAAAGAATCGGCTTACAACCATCATCCCTTCCTCTTTATCTTCTCCTTTGTAATCTTTCTCACCCATTCAATACCACAAAATAATAAAATAAAATTTAAAAATTTTGTATTGATTAATTATTTTTATAGAAATCGCGATGTTGGTTGTCAATGTTAATGAGTAAGAAATTTTTTATAAAAAATTATACTTATTTTTTATGAATCACATATGCAATTGACGAGAAAAATAACTGATAAAATAAATTGATCTTATGTTAAGATAATTTTTTTTTACTTGATAGAAAAATAAATTGGTAGAATAAGAAAAAGAGGAGAAAGAAGAATGAATATAAGTTGTTTCAATTAAATAATAGATAGAAAGGAAAATAATAAATTTAAATACATAATTAAGTTCTCATAGAATAAAACTTTCCAACATAAATAAATAATATGATTTTATGGTAATAAAGGAGGAAATATTCAAATATTTTTTTAACATAAAATCAATATTCACTCAATAAAATATACTATATTTTAGTTTAAAAACAATAAAATCTTGGATTTTTTAAATAAATAGAGTTGTAACACTTATTATTATCATCAAAGGACATTCTTTATATGTATATTTTTATAGTACATCAACTGTTTCTTATAAATCTCACTATATCACTTAAGATTCAAGCTCAAGACTATAAAATATAATACATAAATAATTTTCTCTTTTTTATGAACCTTTAATCAAGATTTAAATTTAAAATATCTTGATAAAAATTTAAGATCTTAATTATTACAAGGTTTCTAATAATTATACATATATAATAAAACTTGTATAAATTAATAATCGAAAAATTAATAATTTTTATTATATAATAATTTTTTATTATTTTATACTCAATTAATTAATATATCATTAAATTTATAAATTTAAACGATATTAATTTACTGGTAAAATGAAAAGCTATACATACACACAATCGAAAGCAGAGTGGTCCCGCAAAATTCCCTGGGCCTTTGATGCCATGGAAAAAAGGCTATTAGCCACCAACTTGATTCTTGATTCTCAACTATGAACTATATGTGTTAAATTATGGGCCGCTAAGCTTTTGATGATGGGAAATAAATCTTAAAACCTTAGGGTATTTCCTTTCTTCTTCTACTTTTTTTAATTAAATAAAATAAAGAAAAAGGAAAAATATTACATCAAATGCTTGAAAAAATAATTTACACTATTTTAATTAGTTTTGCACTAAAAAATTCATAATCATATTAGAGATGTTTATGCAAGAAAATGTATAATTGCCTTTGTTTTTGGGAAAAATCATATATATAAGAAACTAAATAATGTCAAAGTAATCATCAAACAATTTAATAATATAAATACTCATATTTGTGAGTATTGAATTAGATATTTTTTTAATTTTTAAAGTTTCAACCTTTATATATATATATATATATATAGGTGTAGTGGAAAAGTATAGAGATGATGTGAATGGAAGGACCTAATTAACGGTTGATGTATAAATATCTTTCTAGAATGAGGAATTATTAGTTATGAACTTGGTAGAGATTTGATGAGGTTAGGTGAGATTACTTTGTTAATTAATCTCTATATTTGTTGATATGATGCAATATTATCTATAAATACCTAATGAGCCTAGGCAAGATTAGCATGATTAAACTATATATAGGGAATAGCTAAGCAATCCCTAGTATATTTGCTACAATACTTAATTATAAAGAGATATACCGTATATGTAGTATGGTATGATATTCTATTCTATTCTTTTATTTTGAGGATATATAGTATGATAATCACTAAGGACATGCCTTTAGCACATCACATATAGTCAACTCTATTTTTTTTTTGTAAAAGTAAAAAAAAAAAAAAAACCTATGTGATTTAATCATTTCATATTTTAAAATTTATATAATTTTTTAGAAATAAAATAAAATATATGGTTTGCACCGTTAGGAATTTGAAATTTACAGTCCTAATTACATTGATCAATGCTTATGTGTTGTTTATATAATATAAATAAAGATGACAAAAAATCGAGTTTAAAATGAATTTTACAAAATTTAAATTTAACTTGTTTAAAATTAAAAATATACGTCTCATCATCCGTCATACTTTAAGGTGAATAACAAAATAGATTCGGTCGGGACGAATAATATCTATTTATATATTTTTTTAAATATATACATTTATTTATATATATATTTTTTACATGTTTATATAACATAATTCATATTTCACATAAAAAATAATCATAAATTAAAAAAATATATAAATATATAAATATAATATTAAAAATATATATAATATATATAATTAAATTGGATATTATCATTAATCGAACTAACTTGAACTCGATTCAGGTTCAAAATAAAAAATTTGTTCCGCCCATTTACTAAACGTACCGGTTTGGGATGGGGCGAGGAGAGATGAAGCGGATGTTTAATGAGATAGATAAAATTATCATCCCTAAATATAAATATTACTATTATCACATAAGCGTTACATCAATATACACTAAAAACATTAAAATTGTATATTTTAAATTGTTAAAGGTACAACGATAGACTCCATTTTGTACCAAAAAAAAAAAAAAATGTTTACATACCCAAAATTATAAAAAAATCTAATCACAAGTATATTCTCCTTATTTAAAAGATAAAAACTTTATCAAAACCAGAATTACAAAGTGATAAGTGACTACATTGAGATGGTAAATGTGGTATCTAAAAGCGTGTGGGCGGGTTGGTATGAGTAGAGAGGGAAAAAAAAAAAAAAAAAAATTCAACTTAAAATCTTTTTGGAAATATTTATTTTTCAAAAGAGACAGGTAAAATATCCCGACATAGTGTTATTTTGATACCACCGGGAACGGTAAAAACAAATGCAAGACTATTATGTTCAAAAAGGCCAAAGAGATCAAAAACTTAATATAATACATTAAGTACTTAATTAATAATCTCAATCACTTAAATAGAATGAGAAGCCATAGACAAAGCATGCTTCAACTTGCAAATTTGATATTAGAACCCACGAGGCCTTGTCTCCATATAAGACCAAAAACCCCATAAATAGAAAATTGAAAAATCATTTAATTATTTCGAATAAACCTACACTTTTTAATTACTTTTAATTTAATTAGCAGCATTTTATATGTGAGATTAGATTAATAGAATCTTTATCGTTAATAAAAATCCAAGAGGAGAATCAAATTAAGTGGTAGGGTCAAATCTTTCTTTAAACTAACTTAACGACCACTATATATGTCTTTATTTCAAGTGGGACCAAATCATAATAATTAAATTACTTAGAAAATTGTCATCTATGTTTGTTTTTTTTTCTGAATTTATTTACTGTTCTATGTATTACGGCTATAAGAATATTCCAATAGAAACTGTTTGCATCACAGCACAAGATTCCAAATATACATATACATGTATATTATATTTATAAAAATACTAATTCGAATTATCTATCTCATTTTGTATTTTATCTTTTATTTTATATTTTTTTTTTATTTACCACATTATTTTTTTTAAATATTTTAATAATTAATATTTTTTCATAAATGATATAATTCATAAAAATAGATAGGAAATAGGAGATGAAATACAAAATGAGATATATGATTCGGATTATATAAATACATATTATTTATATATATAATTATCCTATTATCATTGTATTACTTTATAAAGTGTATTATTAATTTATTATATATTTAATTTCAACAGGAAGATACTCAAATTTAAATTTATTGTTGATACCGTGTATATATATTACTGTTAGATTATGACTAATGTGTATTTATAGCAGGCCTTTCATACAATTTTATTATTATTTATTTTTTGAAAAATTAGAAGTTTTTTACAAGTTAAAATTTAAATTTCTGGATTTTTAGTATTACATACAGGTTTTTAATAATTAAATTTATAATATTTCTTTTTTTCTAAAAAAAGTAATTAAATTAATTGATCTATAATATAATTATTAATGGTTAAACCAAAAAAGAAAAGAATAAAAAGAGATTAGAGAACATAGAGTTGAGTACTGTTCGATTCAATTCGAAGATTAATAAATTAAATTTTTAATTTTTTAATTTTTTTCTTTTGAATATATATATTTTTATACATATTATATATTAAAATCTTTTATCTCTATTTTTAA
Source organism: Aleurites moluccanus (assembly GCA_948193065.1). Classification (NCBI taxonomy): domain Eukaryota; kingdom Viridiplantae; phylum Streptophyta; class Magnoliopsida; order Malpighiales; family Euphorbiaceae; genus Aleurites; species Aleurites moluccanus. The sequence goes on from CANXYC010190497.1 coordinate 19,807, forward strand.
AAAGTTATTATGAATTAACAATTAACAATTCATGTAAAATAATAAAAGTAAACTTTTTATTTTTATATATATAATGATTTTACACCTATTTACAAAATAATAAATCAAAAAACACATACATATGAACACAAACATATATATATATATATATATATATATATATATATATATATATA